>PVIU01005149.1:0-96139 GCA_004026605.1 Ondatra zibethicus
TCCACACACTGACCATCTCCTCCATCCACACACTGACCATCTCCTCCATCCACACACTGACCATCTCCTCCATCCACACACTGACCATCTCCTCCTCCATCCACACACTGACCATCTCCTTCTCCATCCACACACTGACCATCTCCTCCATCCACACACTGAACCGTCTCTGTGGAGTTCAGCTCCACAAACACCTTTGCAAGTGCTCCTTGTCTTTTCCCTGGAAATAAGCACATGCTCAAAGGTGCTGACAATTTGTGGGGTGCAGAGAGGAGAGCCCATCCTGAGGCAGAGTGTGACCTCAAGCTGGAATGCAAC
The DNA here is from genome assembly GCA_004026605.1 of Ondatra zibethicus. Lineage (NCBI taxonomy): Eukaryota > Metazoa > Chordata > Mammalia > Rodentia > Cricetidae > Ondatra > Ondatra zibethicus. The sequence goes on from PVIU01005149.1 coordinate 319, forward strand.
ACGCTCTGCTCCTGTGGCAGTCTCAGGTTTAAGATTAGCCACCAACATTGGCTAGGGAAGGCCTGGCTTTGTGGTGTTACACAGGTCAGCATCGCTCTTTCCAAAGGGTTTTATGATACACACTAGAGAAAAAGGGAGAGCTGCCAGCAAATAGATCAAGTATTTGGAGGTATAGCAACAAGATTAAAACATAACTCAGACTCAGGCGTCTTCAGAGCCTGTCAAGGAACATAAAAGTACAGACAAGAAAAGAACAGTAAAAAAAATAGAGACGGGTATGGCCGGCAGGGATGTGGTAAAAGTCTTCAAATTCTAGCTATTTTAATAATATATTCTGAGACACACCTACAGACCACAGTGCTCTGGAGGTCAAAGCCTGGGACTTCCTGGCTCTGCCAAGCCCTTAGATCATTGCTTCCTCTGGAACTTTACAGGTGTCTTAGTTTCTTTTCAATTGCTGTGACAAAACACTGTGATCAAAGCAACTTATAAAAGAAAGAGTCTATTGGGGCTTACAGTTCAGACAGTGAGTCCATCGCCATCATGGCGGATAGCACGTCAGCAAGCAGGCAGGCATGGTTCTGGAACAGTAGCTAAGAGCTCACATTCTTTTCCAGAAGCAGGAGGCAAGGAGAGAGCTAGCTAGCTCATTCCCAGTGGCATGCCTCCTCCAATAGGCCACACCTCCTAATCCTTCCCAAACAGTTGCACCAGTTGGGGAACCAAATATTAAAAACATGAGACTACATAGGCAGTTCTCATTCATATCACCAGAGCAGGTAATCCAATTATCAATGGGGTTCATCAGCCTTTGTTGAATCCAGTATGGGGATGAGAATGCAAACAACATTATTCATTCACACCCACCACCATGGGAGAGGCAAAGGTTCAAGACTTCCTTCTACAAGCTAAGAAGCAAAGACCGGAAACAAGGTTTGTAAATGCAAATTGTAAACCAGTGTAGGTCAAAGCCAATAAACCTGCCACAGGTAAGACCTCCCCCAGGTCTGCAGAGGTGCATTATGCGATTTCCATTGTACTGGAAGGGTTAGCAGGGTCTTGGGAGACAGGAAGTAGTAGCTGAGCCTTCTCACTTATTTCAAAAAACATTGTCTTTTCTGGGATTAAAGTTGCAAGCAAGCATTTATAGTGTCTCTGCAAACCAACTGGGTCCAACTGTGGATCTTGACAAAGATTTCCAGTGTCTAGGAGAGAACCCAGACATAAGCTCTGGAAGCACAAATGGCTGAGAGCACAGCAAAGCCACATGGGACTGGGGGGGCAGCTTTTCTCTGGGATCTGCCAGAGTCCAGAGCACAGCAAAGCCACATGGGACGGGGGGGGCAGCTTCTCTCTATGGGATCTGCCAGAGTCCAGAGCACAGCAAAGCCACATGGGACTGGGGGGGGCAGCTTCTCTCTATGGGATCTGCCAGAGTCCAGACAGCCCTTCTTTCAGCCCTAGCACTGTACCATCGCCGACAGCTTGGGTAGCTCATTCCACGGACTATAAACTCCAGAAAGGATGGACCTGTCACAATATTTATGTGAGCCCAGCAACTTCAAGCTGTTCATTAATATGGCTTTTTCCATCTCAGTTTGCTGTGTAAGATCCATAATTAATCTTCCAATAGCTATCTATCTATCTATCTATCTACCTATCTATCTACCTACCTATCTACCTACCTACCTACCTACCTACCTACCTGATGTGGGATTCCCCTCCATATGCTGTGAATATGTTTTATTACCATTGGTTAATAAAGAAACTGCTTTGGGCCTATGGCAGCACAGAATAGAACAAAGAGGGATTTCCAAGCAGAGATAGAGGAGTAAAGAAGGCAGAGTCAGGGAGAGGCCATGTAGCTGCCAAAGGAGAAAGATGCCCACCCTCTGGAACCTTACCAATAAACCATGAGTCTTTAAAATATAAAATATTATAAAATATAAAATATTAGAAATGGGTTCATTTAAGCTGTAAGAGCTAGCTAGAAATATGCTTAAGCTATTAATCAAACAGTATTGGGATTAATATAATTTCTGTGAGATTATTTGGGGTCTGGGCAGCTGGGAAAATGAATAAGTAGCTTCCCATTACACTTACCTACCTATGTATTTTATTATTTATTGAGGCTGGGAAGCTGTGCACCTTTGTGCAAAATAGAGAAGCCATAGGACAGCTTCCAGGAGTTGGTTCTCTCCCTCTGCTTTGTGGGTCCTGGAGATGGCGCTCAGATGGTCAGACTTCAAGACGAGCACATTAACCCACCAAGCCATCTGCCCAGCCAGGTAATTCATCTTAGCTGAGTAGAAAATCTTTACAAAAGAAAGATTCCTGGTACAGCTATCATCTAAGGATCTATAACTCACTGGCGGGAAATAACCCTCTTTTCATTCTTATGCTTCTTCAGTTGCAGACAGCCAAATGAGACCAAGATAGTTTATATTAAATTGGAGTCTATTGGTGTTTATTGACCAACAGGTTGAGAAGCAGAGCTAAAGAAACAGATATCACCGGAAGTCTCTCTGGTCTGTCATTTATTTGCCTTTAGTTTAGTCCAGGGCTGGGAAACGAGCCAATGTGGGATCTTTTGGTTAAAGCAGGAGAAAATGTCAGTGCATCTCAGTAATGTTCACAACAGCTGAGTTCCAGAATCCCCTCCGATGTGCACCAGGAGGAATGGCTGTACTGAAGGAGACCACCAGTTGCTCTGAAGCTGATGGTATTCAGGACCAGCAAAAATGAATGGAGAACATAAAAGATGTATGGGATCATAAAAGTCATAAAGGCAAGACTCACAGAACTTGTTAAGAGTCAAAGTATAATGGTTTATGAATGATGAAATATCTTTTAATGGGTAAAATTAAAAACCCATTCTAAATGAGCTGAAATGTCGACAAAATTATAGCAATGGAGACTCATATTTCTTTTCTTGTCAAACAGGTAGATCACAGAATGAGGAGTCCAAAGTCAAGCTTGTAGGTCTTCAAAAAGCTTTCTCTTTTTTTCCTTTCTTTCCCTCTTTCTTTTTTTTCCTTTCTTTTTGGTGTTTTGGGACAGTATTTCTCTGTGTAGCACTGCTTGTTCTGGAACTCACTCTGTAGACCAGGCTGTTCTCAAACTCACAGAGATCCTCCTGCCTCTGCCTCCGTAAATGCTGAGATTAAAGAAGTGTACCACCACTGCCCAGTTTCACAAGGCTTTCAAATGCTTAAAGAATGAAGAACCTTTAAAAGTGCCAGTAAAGTCTAGTTTTATTTTTTTAAATCCTACAGCTGGAGAAATGGCTCAGTGTTTAACAGCACTTGCTAATCTTGTAGAGGACCAGGGTTCAGTTCTCAGCACCAACATGGTGGTTCACAACCATCTGTAATTCTAGTTTCAGGGTTATGCTGCCTCTTCTGGCCGCCACCAGCACTACACACACGGTGCACATACATAGAAGTAAACACTCTTGCACATTAAATAAAAGTAAATATTTAAAAATTATCCTGATACCAATTTGCATCAACACCCACTGAGGATGTTTTCTCTTCTGAACATTCCCTTCCCTCCACCAAAATTCAGTACTCTCCCTCTCTCCCTTGCTAAGAATGTCATCTACATTCTGGGGAATTGAGTGAGGTGTCAAAAAATTGAGGGAAAGGAGGGATATGGTAGCAGACATTCTATATCAGATCATAAAAACACCTGCCAAGATGCCCAGCGTGCTACCTGGCCACCGATCCCAGATGCATGCAGTTTGCATCAAGTCTAGTCGGCTCTCCAGGAGCCCAAACATATGCCTCATCGTTTCCGCTGCCTTTCTCTTCCCGCCTTCTGAGTTCCCTCACTGTCCTGGGAAGCATTTCTGTTTCTGGAGGCAGGAAGCCTCACTGGCCCCCATATTGCCTCCTGCCTGATCTCCTGTCTGTGTCTTTCCCTCTGCTAGTCTGTTCAAATTCGAACTCCAAGAATATATTTCTTTTTACACTTTGGCTTTCTTTCCCCTCACCCAAGAATTGACCCACCCCAACAAGATGGCCAGCCAAGCCCCAGAAACTGACGGATTCCATCTGGGGGTGAGGCCAGATAAGGTGAGTCTGTAAATCTCCCCAGATGGTTCTAATTCGTGGTAAGCTTAAAAACTTGAGAGCACTTAGTCAAGGGGAAGTTCTTAAAAAAAAAATCTGGTTAATATTTCATGTTATTTCACAATCATGCACAATATTACATAATCATACACAAACAGCAGACGTTAGGCAAGTCCTTGGAAACCAATCTAAACCTAAGCCTGAAAGAGAGGTTTGAAGAAAATTGTAAAACCTTCTTTGCCTGATCCCAAGCTGACTGCAGACTACCAACAGTTTGACCCCTCCTAAAACTGTTTTCCGGGTTCTTCTCTAATTTTCCAGGATTCCCCTGGAGGAAGGGAACCCTGCTAATACCTCCCTCAAGTCTGAATTCTTCCAGAAGATGTTACTGGTGTTTGGTTCTCCTTTTCCTCAATACTCAGGTAGAAAAAAAATTTTTAAATAGCTCATATTTTATACAAGAATGGACTTAATGATACATAAAATTCACTATTTAAAGTAAGAAAAGTAGTTTTGAAAAATCTCTGATTCCTACTCACAAGGTAAAATATAGATTATGTTAGAATAATAACATGACAGTAGGCACAATGGGGGATAATTATTCTTTCTCCTCCCATCCTTGGCCTTGCTTTTTTCTCTTGCCCTTGCTGTCTAAAGTGTTCTTCTAGCATACACAAACCGCCCCCACATGTTTGCACACTGCCAAGTGATACCCACAGCCTGACCCAGGGTCCAGCAATCATGAGGCGAGCCGCACCAAGAACACACAAGTCAGAATGAGTTTAAAAAGTGAAGCCAACCTTTTACGTGTTGACTGAGACCTCACCCTTAGCAGAGAGCTGCCTTAGGAGAATGAGGGGTGATGTGGGGGCCTTCGTGAGTGACAGCTCCCTAGCCTGGCCTTAGATGCAGTTGATAAAGTGTGCTCCTAGGCTGTCTCAACTGTGATGGTCAAATCTCACTCATGCATTGGTGTATTTTCCTACAGCAACCAGAAAGTCAAAAGAGAAAATAGTAGAACATTATGAGGCAATTGCAAGGCGTTTCACAATCTTTTAAAACTCTGCCATCAATCGCTGTTTCATTTATCTGTGGCTATATCTGCTACTGGGGAAGCCCAAACGCAATAGCATAAAGCTGCAGAGACTTTTCTCCAGGAGGAAGGAGAGGTAGGGGAAGGAAGGGAGGCCGATGGGAGGAGCCGCTCCCACTCATTCTGCTGTTGCTGTCATGTGGAGACTGGGGCCGGTGTGTTCTAGGTGCTCAGCTGGGCTGAGCAGGACACCTACACACGGGTCTCTGTGTGCCCTGAGCTTGCTGTCATCAGGACAGCTGGGTTCCAACAGCCCACAACACCCTGCGCCACTTGTGAGGACCAGTCTCTTTGGTCTCACAGTGACATTGCTGCCATCTTTTACTTACTGAGAAAGAGCAAGAGAAACGAACTAGACTACACTCCTGCTTCGAGGGGTATATCAGAGCTTGCGCCTGACGGCCACACTCTAGCTGGTCAACTTTGTGTCTTTTCTGAGATTCCTCCCATCCTGTCAATCACTCACCCCAGTGTGCATCCCACACACACCACTAGAGCGCTTCATGCTTTATACATCTCAATTTGAAGCTGGAGCTCGCAGCCCTTTTCTCGGTTTCCACCTCCTACATGACTGTCCGCCTCACCACTGCCCATGCGGGTTTGGCGTCCTACCACCTTTCTGGAACTTCCTGTGGCTTCTCGGTTCTGCCCGGACTGTGACATTTACTAAGGGAGCTTTACATGGAGTCCACCGTGTTCACGCTCTCCTGCTCCGGAGAAGCTGGGTCCCTCCCCACTCCGCTTACATCCTCCCCACTCCGCTTACATCCTCCGCTTACATCCTCCGAGCCTCTTCTCAGCCCTGTTTCCACCCTCGCCTACAGTCCCGCTTCCGCCAGGCACCTGCCAACCCTCTTAGTTTTCCTGTTTTAGAAAGAAGGGCCCGAGTTCCAGGGCTATAAACCTTTAGATATGGTATTCAATTATGGTCATCAGAGCATCGAGACAATGATGATTCTCTCCGCTTTCTGTTTTATTTTAGGACGAGGTCTCACATAGGGTTTTGAACTCTCTGTTTAGCTGAGGATGATCTTGCCATTTGATCTTTATGCTGCACACCACTGTTCCCACTACATGATAGTCATCCTAAGAGAACCACACTATCTGAAGACCCTAGAGGCCCCACCTCAGTACACACTGGAGCTTACAAAGCTGAGAGTTCTCATCCCGAATTCCAACAACAACAGGAAGTGTCTTACAGCTAAAGCTATGGCTTCGGTCCACATGCAGCAGGGACTCCCCGCGAAGACCAAGGAGGTACACAGCCTCGGGCTGAGGACACTCACACACAGCCACAGTATAGACTTGTCTGGTGTGAGTCTATCAGCTAATAAACCAGTGGATGACATGTGCGTGGCTAGGAACTCCTGCAGAATTTCTCATGAATTCCCTCAGTTGATCAGCTTAACCCAGCAGAGCATGCATGGACACGATATCGTCTCTACTTTTTGACCTCCACGTTTGGTCTCTCATACCTAAATACCGAAAGCCTGCGGGAGACAGTTTCACACAGAGGGTCTCACTTCACCCAATCCAGCCAGCTCCTTCAAACTTGAATTCCCAGACAAACACCCAACTGGATATGAAGGAAAATAGTTGTGTTAGCCGTGCACGTGGGTTACCTCCAGGAAGTCTGAAAGGAGGAGGGGCTGGCACTCTGTGAGGGTCTTCCTGTACCCGTTGGACAAGCTAAGAGAATGCTGAATGGGAAAGGGACCCCAGCTAACAATTCCTAGAGGAATGACGGGCTCAACTATCTAAAGGGAATGCGCTCATGGATTCCGTTTAGACGGGGCTGGTTGTTGGGTTTCTTTGACTGCATGAGCACTCACCCATGGAGATACCAGCAGGAGTGGAACCTTTGATATCTCAGCCACACAGCCCTCCTTTATTTCCTCAGAAAATATCCACTAAATACCTGTTGTGTTCAGGAACTCACTACTCAGATGCCAGGGAGACAGAAGCCAACAAAGCCAAGTCTTTCTCTTGGCGAGCTTATGTCCTAGAGAGAGGAGACAAATGGTTCATGTGTGGGCTAAGATGAACTGTGGAGAAAAACCAAGCTGGGACAGGGAAGAGGCAGGACTTGTGGGTGGAAAGAGGATTATTCTGCATAGGAGGATCAGGAAGGCCTCTGAGGTAGCACCACTGCAGTAGGGGCCTATAGACAGTGAGGGTATGGAGGCAGGGGTGTGGAGGCAGGAGTGTGGAGGCAGGGGTGTGAGGCAGGGGTGTGAAGGTGGGAGGCATGAAGGCAGGGGTGTGGAGGCAGGGGGTGCAGGGACAGGGGTGTGGAGGCAGGGGGTGTGGAGGCAGAGGTGTGGAGGAGGCAATAGAGGCAGGCATGTAAAAGCAGGATATTTCTAGCAGAAGAACAAGCGTAAAGGAGGAACTCAAGGTGGAAGCCACCTTAGGCGGCCCCATCACTGCCCCAGCCCAAGCTCTTTCTAGCAGTCCAAAGATTTACAACTTTCTCTTTACTTCATGTCAAGACTCAGCCTACTGCAAGACCTTAATTATGTTCCTGGTAACTGGAAATAGGTTTTCTTATCTTCTCAAGAAAACAACATCAGCCAGGCAGTGGTGGTGCACGCCTTTAACCCCAGCACTGGGGAGCCAGAGGAAGGTGTCTCTGTGAGTTTGAGGCCAGCTTGGTCTACACAGCAAGTTCCAGGGCAGTTAGGGCTGTGACACATAGAAACTCCATCTCAAAAAAAAAAAAACAAACAGAAAAAAAAAGAAAAGAAAGGAAGGAAGGAAAACAATGTCTTTGTACCCAGCAATAGAGGTCTATGTATTCACAAATGAGTGGATGCCTTCTCTTAGAAAAAGAGGAGACATCCAGGAAGTGGCGGCACACTCCTTCAATCCCAGCATCCAGGAAGTGGCACACTCCTTCAATCCCAGCATCCAGGAAGTGGTGGCACACTCCTTCAATCCCAGCACTCTGTGAGTTCGGGACCTGCCTGATGTACATAGTGAGTTCCAGGACAGTCAGATGGTTGCACAGAAAAAGCCTGTCTCAGGAAAAAAAAAAAAACAATCAGGAGAGAAAAAGAAGATAGAAAATGTGGGGGAAAGAGAGAACAAGGCGGGCCAGCCACCAAACACCGCATCAGGCCAGGGCAGCTAGACTTGCGACTCTGAGATGGGTCGCATATCACAATGCGACACTTCAGGCTGTGGCTATGATGGAAGACGCTGAATGAAAGGAAGGATTTATTAGCTTGTACATCCGGGTCACAGTCCGTCACTGAGCCCTCCTATACCACTTAAGGCAGGAAAGACCATGTCTCACAGCCATGTCCATGAATGATCTGATAGAGACAACTCATCAATTGAATCTCGGGTGATTCTAGACAATGGTGACATTTAAAGCTGCCCAGGACACAGGGAAAGGTTGCTCCAGACTGTACACAGGTGTCACTGTGGTATCTCCAGGGGCACCAAAGGGAAGCTAACAGACGTTGGCTTAACCTGCACACATAGGAAACAGAGCACCAAACACAGGACCCAAGCAAGCCACCTCAAAACTAATCCTTAAGGGAAATATAAATGTACCTCTGACCCCTACTTATGTCATGACCTCAGGAGTAGATCAGCGTAGAGCACATGCTTAGCAATCTAGAGTCTCTCTGGGTTCACCTCTGGCACCTTAGGGGATAAAGACCTATTCGCCGAAAGTCAGGCAAGCCACTGGCCTGACCATGAAGACTTCTGTGAGTGCATTTGATCAAGGGATGACTGCTGTGAAAAATATTTTCTGTTTTAAAGATTTTATGTGTATGTAGGTGTGGCTAAGTATATATGTTTATCACATGAGTTCAGTGCTTGCAGAAGTCAGAAGAGGGCATCGGGGCCCCTGAAACAGCAGCCATGTGGGTGCTAGGAACTAAATCTCCTGGAAGAGCAACCAGTGCTCTTAGCCACTGAGCCATCTCTCCAGCCCTGAGCACATTTTCTTTTAAGCACATCCTTAAATGACACAGTTGGAAAGCCTCTCCCTCTTGGTCCAGTTTATTTATGTGCTTATATATTTTATACATTATTTTTTTTCAAGTACAGCACATTTCCAGGCCTCAGAAGCCCCATCTTGTAGCTAAATTATTTTTTTTTCTGTAGTGGCATCTTTATTCCACACTGAAGGCTTCCTAAACTACTTCTGTGAAACTTTTTAAATGACCTGCACCAAAGACTGCTAGCCTTTCAAATACCTTTAATCCTGTCCTTAACACTGGCTGTCATCAGAGAATGCAGGTGTTCCACTCTCCCACACAGACCTGAGCCCCCTGGAAGCACTTAATGGACAGGTGTTGATTGACACCTGCCACCCTTGCTCTGGCTGCAAAGAGCTGCGGTGCTGGGTCTCTGACTCAAGTGTGAGCTGACTGAGGAGTTCTGTCCACCCAACACGTTACCTGCGAGTTGTTACACAGAATGAAGTTAAGAAGTTAAGTTACACACTCAAATAACAACTGCTTATGATGTTTTTATTAACTTGCTATCAACACAGAAGATTGTCATTCAGAAAATAACATTTAGTTCAATATTTGGTAGCAATACAAACAAGAAAAAAACATCTCTAAGATAGTTTCCAAAAACAGCTGACAGGGCAAAGATGTGTGTGTGTGTGTGTGTGTGTGTGTGTGTGTGTATGTGTGTGTGTGTGTGTGTGTGTATGTGTGTATTATCAGTTAGTTGAGTCAAAGTCTTGGTATGTAGCCTAGGTTGGTGGCTAATTTTCAATCCTCCAGCCTCTTCCCCTGAGTGTTGGTTACAGTGTGTGTCACTACACCCAGATACTGAATTGTACCATTTATCTAATTATTCTTTTATCAATAAAAAAATTGGAAGTCAGATATCGGGGTAAGACCCTGAATGATCAGAGAAGCAGTGGTGAAATGACCAGTGACCTCCAATCTCTCCATCCTCAATCCAAAAGAGCCAAGAATCTTTCTTAGCCCCACCCTACTACTTCCTGTTTCTCTATATGACTTCGGTCCTCCAAAACGTCTACAGATAATTTTGGCTAACCTTGTGTCCTACTTGTCCAATCTGGACCACACACTGTGAGAAGTCAAGGCAACAGCATGGTCAGGGTCTTGCCCAAATGGTTAGCTTCATCACATGAAAGCAAAATCCATCTGGAGGTTCTTTGACACCTGTCATCCTTTTTTGAAGTAAATTGGTGTTGCTAGGAGAAGATGTATCTCCTTATTATGAAAAACCTTGCGTTATTAAAACATCTTCAATGCCATATTCTGTAGGTCTCTGAAGTATTAAAAGACCATCTGTATACCTAAAATATATCTGTTTAACCTTGTGTCATAGCCACAAATTTGATTGTTATAGATGACTAACTACTAACCCACATTTCTTAATTATCTTAAACAGTTTGTAATAATAGCCTTTAAGGACTAGAACTTTACATCACATTTTAAAATGAGCTGCATAGGTATAATACCTTAAACAAGAATAGAAACATATATACAGAATGTTAAAACAAAAATAACCTTAAATTTGTATTAATATACAAAAATATCTTAAGCAAGAATAGAAACATTTATACAATATAACAAAAATAACCTTAAATTGTAGTTATATACAAAAATATCTTAAATAAGAGCAGACACATATATACAGTATAAATTTGTATCAATATACAATAATCTATATCAAAGTAAAATATTTAAGATGCTTTTTTAGTTAAAAAGTGTTAGGCCAAAATTATCTCAGGGTCTGTACCTCGAGGCCTATAGGACAGAGAAAAGCCTGGCTCGAGTTTGAGGGATAGTCTCAAAGCTACTGAGGATGAGACAGCAAAATCTAGGTAGACGCCCCTCCAGCCAGAGGGAGGGCTTGGCTGTCTCTCATTGGCTGGAGGTACCCCTGCATCACATGATGTCACTTAACTTATATAAGCTGATGCTCACAGTAATAAACTGAGTTCCTGCTTTTACTTGACTCCCTATTGTGTCTGATTGTCCTGCATTATGGGGCTGCAGATCTGATTGTCCTGCGTTGTGGGGCTACAGAACCCAGGCGGATAGCGCATTCACCTTTCTCTGGAGAATAAGGTTAAGGAGGCCTGGCAAAAAGTAGATTTAATAATCTATGCTTTTCTCCTACCATTCCTATATCCTCCTTTCCTTTTCAGAATGAAATCCCCGAATCTAACCTCCTTTACTTAGTTCTATGACTATGATTGCCACCAATCCCCCTAAACGATGACAAACATCGATAATCCACCGAACAACCAAAAACCACCCACTCCACCTCTTGGGAATGTGGGTGTTGTGTTCTTAAAATTACTTCCTATTGTCTGGGGTGATGGCATCTTTAGGGAATCCTGAGAAAATCTGAGATAAGGGTCAAGTCTTGGGAAAACTGGCTGCTGTCCTGTCTCCCTGTGAAGCGGAGAGTGCAGGGTTTCTCCGAAGTCCTGGCTGGAGGAGTCTGTGAGACTGCACCATCTCAGCTCACCACCTTGAAATTGAACCTGAGCAGCTTTGCCGTTCAAAGCTGATCTTTGGGTGGCATTTGCCACAATCTAGATGGAGTCATTGTTGTGGGCTTCATTATCCTTTTGGAGACTTCAAGGGTCGCTGTTTTGAGTGATCATGGTTCACTGGTGAAAGCTTAAACATTTTACATGTCGTAAGCAGCAGATCTCAGAGAGGTTAAAGGATCACAATCTATTAAATACATCTGGGGTACACAACCTTACTTCCTAATTACCTGATTCAGATCAAACACAAAATTATGTACAGGAAGCTAGATAAAGCCCATTTCTAGAATTAGTCAGTACTATGCATGACCATTAATATCACAACAAAAAGCATCTCTCTCTCTCTCTCTCTCTCTCTCCATAGATAGATAGATAGATAGATAGATAGATAGATAGATAGATAGATAGAAATATATTAATATTATAAATTTTGGGATAATATTTATATCTTAAAGAAAAGTTTTAAAGAGTCAAAATAATACCAAAGAATTATGACATTAGTGACAAGAGAACAGTCTCTTAATTTTGGTTTTTCTTCTGTCCCATACCAACTGGTAATGAATTTTTCTCTCCCATAGTTTCAGAAACTAGGAGTGGGAACACCAATGACTTCTCTCACTTTTTTTTTGAAGCAGAGTCTTATGATATAGCCAGTCTGGTCTCAAACTCATGATCCTTCTGCCTCAACTTCCTAAGCACTGAGTCTATGTCACGAGCTGTTGGGTTCAGCTCCAGGTTCTTTCCGAGTAGTGCTATGACGACTCAGTGCCCTTCGCCCCAGAGAGCGGTGAGTAACCAGACCAAGCAAGAGAATTGTCTTTATAATGATTCTTTACTAGCAGCTTCAATATCCAATGTATCAATAGAATTGTCTTTATAATGATTCTTTACTAGCAGCTTCAATATCCAATGTATCAATGGGGTTTACAATCTTAATAGGCATGGGGGATTGATGATGGGTAACACATAGGCAATTCGATATCACAATTATCAATCCTACTAATCCTAATACATAAAACCAATTCATAACCTTAATTTGACTTATCAACTATTCATAAAACACTTCTAAACTTCAATACAGCTTATCAATTAACATTTCTTAATCTTATCAATTATCCATAAAATAAAACACTTCTTAACATTTCACACACTACACACACATATAACATTTCACACACCAAACATACATATCTATGCTCTTCTCTTAACATTTCACACATGCATTAAATAGCATCATACAACCTGATATTCTTTTGTAGTCCTGAAAAGGACTTTTGGGTTTCTTCAGGCTGGATGCCCAATCGCACTGGGTGCTTGACAGCGAGGCTCGACTCTTGACCCCGTAGTCTGTGCTCGGGAGATAAGGCGTTTGATGTCCTCTCTCAGGCTGGTACCGGGTGCTAGTTCAACTCTTGACCACGTAGTCTGTGGTCTGGTGCTAGTCTATCTCGGAATGCAGGACCTTTGGACTCTGCTTTTGGGTGACCTAGTCTCGGGAGACAGACATTCAATGTTCTGCTCTCAGGAAATGAGGGCTTGCACTTGGGAGGCAAAACAGTAAAAGTTTAGGCAAGGCGTTAAATGTTTCTGCTTTCGGGTGGCAAGCTTGGAGGATCTCACTAGAGGCTGCCAGGGCCATCGAGGAGTGAGATAACTGCCCTGCTTCTGCCCTCTCTTTTTATGCCAGTTTGAAACTGCCCCTCGTCTGATCCTTCTGATAACAGATGCCCTAAGCTATCAGTATCGACTGGCCACAGAAGGGTGGGGGTCCTTCTTGTGTGGCAAGATTACTTTCGTTACCAAGGTTGCTAGGTGCAGCCTCCCCAACTGGCAGGCCCAGATGGGTGTGGCAACCTCCAAGTGGGCAAAATGTTCTCTTAATATTTCTCTTTAATAATTTTCTACTTCACACAGTTTTCTTACTTAATTTCCTATTTTCTAAATTATACTTATCCTATATTTTCTATATTATAATTATCCTTATAGCTTTCCTACTTTACCTACACGACAGATTCCCTCCCCCCCCCTTTTTTTACTCATTCAGAGGAATCTGTTTCCATGTTCATTACAGTCTATATGAATGCACCTCCATGCCTGGACCCTTTCAACTTTACACCAGATAATGGATGGGAGAAATTAGTTTTCCCACTCAAGTCTTAGGATCGAATAGTTTGGGGGTCCTTGTGCTGACAGGAAGCATCCTTCTACCAGGGATTGTGACGTTGGTTCTGTTCAGTTAGGAGCTGAGACCTCACATGGGCATGCTGGGCTCATCACACACTTGACCTAATAAACAGAGATCTTTGTACTGGTGAAGTCAGGGAGAATCATCCATCCGGATGCTGTGACTGCATGTAGGAGCAATCGGCCTACCTGGGAGGTTGGTTAGGGCCTCTTAGCAATTTCTGGCCCGAAACTTCTAGTCCACTGAGCTGAGGTAATGGAGCTAAAATAGATCAAGCAGGGTGTCAGATCCTCATGGGTGAAAATATGAGGCAGGCCACCAGGTAGAGGTAAAATACAGCTCCAGCTAAAAAACAACACTGACAGGAAATGGGGTCCCCTGGGTGGGTGGCCCTTATCCTCCTTCTATGTGCGATCAACATCCTTTTTGCCCTTGGACTTTCAACCATGATTGTGGCGAGAACTGTTGATGCTCACCACCCAGTCATGAGTCTTCCACAGAGTTAACCAGTATCCAGCTTAAGTTAATTTTCTGACCATGTTGCATAATTGAGGGGGCAGAGCTCTCCAGTTCTCCTTGTTTTGTGTGTGTGTGTATGTGTGTGTATGTAGGCATGAATTTGTGCATATGTGTATAAATATGTGTGTGCATGCATGTGTGTATATGTGTATACATCCCTCTCTGTGTCTTTGTGTGTATGTGTGCGTGTGTGTGTATGTGCCCAGGGTCTCACACATCTCTCTCTCTGTCTGTCTATGTGTGTGTGTGTGTGTGTGTGTGTGTGTGTGTGCCCAGGGTCTCACACATCTCTCTCTCTGTCTGTCTATGTGTGTGTGTGTGTGTTGTCATTATTTTTAAAACAAGTTCAATTTTATTATGTCCACAATTTAAATAAGAAAAGCTCTTTCTCACCTCAACATTACAGAAAAGAGACCTTGAAAATGTTGATGTCTTTTGACTTTGGCTCCTCCTGAGACTTTATGGACTCTATAAAAATCTATGGAATCTATGGAAATTAAAGAAATGAAAAATGTACTTCAGTATTGTAAGTAACTGAGAAAAAAGCAAAAAAACTCAGAACAACCTTAGCATCAACCAGGAGACAAATTGTTTAGCAAATTACAGAAATTTAGTAAATCAGGATACTGTGTAGCCAGTATCAGGATACTTGGAAGACAACATTAAGACACAAAGGAAACAGTCTGAAAACTAATTCCAGACAGAACTACTTGTTTACATTTTGTTCTCATGGATAGCGACCTATGCTACTTTTATATTGAGGCTTTTGAAGAGGGGCTTTACACTCTGCTTCTGTGGGACTTTAATCTCAGACATTGTCCCCATCTGATGGTCCTCAGAGAATTGCCTCCTGGGATTAAGAAATAATAATTTTATGTTTATTTATTTAATAATTTTGACATGTTTATTAATTTGTTCTTAGCTTTGATCTTCGAGTTTGTAGGGTTTTTTTTTACAACAGATGAGGAAATTAGATAGTATGTGAATTGTTTTTGAATGAAGCTCTGTTGTAGGAATGGTTGCTGGGGACTGACTATCAAGAGAACTTTTTATATAATTTGTTATTTTAATTTATTTTATGTGCATTGGCATGAATGTGTCAGATGCCCTGGAACTGGAGTTACAGGCAGTTATCAGCTGCCATGTGGGTGCTGGAAATTGAACCTGGGTCCTCTGGAAAAACACTCTGTGCTCTTAACCGCTGAGCCATCTCTCAAGCCCCTGAGTTTGTAGGGTTTTATTGATGCTGTTTGGTCTGTTTTATTGGTTCTTGCACTGATGATTGAACCTAAGGCCCTGAGCTAGCTAAGCAAGCACCCCACCCCTAAGTTATGTCCCAGACCTAATCTATCCCTGTGTAGGTTTGGGTTTTGTGCAAAGTTTAAAATAATGTGGGAAAAGGCTTTGAAGAAATCTGATCCTTCTCAGATCTGGCAATGATATGGCTTAGGCAACTGTGACAGGACTTAGCCTGATTTCTCCACAGATTGGATTCCTCTGACTGCCCTAACTTAAAAGACAAAACACAGACTCTGGGGACTCAAAACACAGACTCATTCTGCAAAGAGCTGGGGAGACTGCAAGGGAGGGTGCGGCAACTTCTCCTTGCCATTTTCATTCTAACCATTTCCCAGGTAAGTTCCTACTGGAGCAACCTCACGGAATGGCAGTGAGATACAGCGGGCGAAGCCATCAGAACTCATGGGTGTCTGGTGCAGCAAGATGCCCTGCACTTAAACAGGAAGGATAAGCCAAAATCCTGTACCAGAAGACTGTGGAGGGAGGGGCAGGCAGACAAGCCGGACCTTCTTCACCTTAAACTTTCAGGCCCAGATCTGATTATGTTTCCTGGATCCTGTAGCAATGGCATCTTAGAAGATTGCTCTGACTTCCAGTGACATTCCCTCCCTCCCTCCTTTGCTTCTTCCTTCCTGCTCTTCCTTTCTTCAGAACAAATCTAGGCTGGGTCGTGCCACACTTCCAGCAGCCGTGCCCACGCCCTAGGCAATTCACCTTGAAACAAAGAAAACACTGCTGTCCCACCCAGAGGGCAGCTGATGTGCCCTAGGCACACCTACTGTTTGTGTTCAACATTTCCACATGAATTTCTCCCATCAGGGAGATTTCCTGTGTGGAACCCCAGACTTTGGGCTTATTTATCATCCTTCCTGAGGAATTATCCTTTTCACCCAATTAGAATTCCCATGCATTGTTTCCACGTGAAAAAATAACTTTATAAGCCAGGGGTAGTGGTGCACACCTTTAATCCCAGCACTTTGGGAAGCAGAGGCAGGAGGAGCTCTGTGAGTCCAACCTTGCTATGGGACAATGGTCTTATACCCTGTAAAGATTTGTCAGTTGTATTGGTTTAAGAAAATGCTGATTGGCCAGTAGCCAGGCAGGAAGTATAGGCAGAGTGACCAGAACAGGAGAATTCTGGGAAGAGGAAGGCTCAGTCTGCAGTTGTCACCCAGATACAGAGGAAGCAAGATGAGAATGCCTCACTGATAAAAGGCACCAAGCCAACATGAACAAGAATTAACAAGGGTTAATGTAAGATGTGAGAGTTAGTTAATAAGAAAGTCTGAGCTAAAATAGGCCAACCAGTTTACGATAATGTAGGCCTCTGTATGTTTCTTTGGGACTGAACAACTGTGAAACCGGGCGGGACAGAAACCTCTGTCAACACAGCCTGAGTTACATAAAGGAGTTCAGGGACAGCCAGGGCCACAGAGACCCTGTTTCAAAATAAATAAATAAATAAAGTTAAGTTTAAAAAAAACAAATGTATGGGGAATTACAGTACTCATATTTTTAACCTCCAAAGCAAGGTCCCAACTGTGGTTTCTGGGGATTTGTAAGAACCATAATTAAACAACCAAATGAATTAGTAAATAAAGCAATTAATTTAAATTGCTTAATGCTGTGTTCATATTGAACACTAAGTATTTGCTGCCAGCTAAAGATGAACCCAACAACCCTATATTTTAAGCTACATGTGGTGGAACACACCTTTAATTCCAGCATTTGGGATAGAGAGGCAGGCAGATCTCTGTGAGTTCAAGGTCAGCCTGCTTTACGTAGTGAGTTCTAGGACAGCCAGAGCTATACAGTAGGAGCCTGACTCAAAACAAACAAAATAAATAGACTCTTTTATAAAATTACCCATGAATTTCACTTATTCTCTCTTTCTTTATTCTCCCCTGATTCTAACCCATGACTCAGAATGAAACTAGCAGAATCTTCTAGAAGTCACTAATAAGACCCCAGAAGTTCCTTTCATTAACTCCTCAAGAGCTCCCATTGTCCTCTGAGCAGGCATATGTCCCCAACATAACTGCTTCCAAACTATCTGGCCTCATCTTCCTCCTCAGCCATAACCTGTGCTCTTTGAGCCCTCTGTGCGTTCTGTGCCACACAAAACCTTATCCAAACGCACTGCCGATCCCTCCTTCAGCTTCAGCAGCTTTGGGGTCTCTGGTTGAGACCACTAGGTGCTCTTGCAGGGGTCCCAGTTTCAATTCCTAGCACAACAAGGTGGCTCACAGCCACCTGTCACTCAGACCCAGAGGACCTGATGCCTTCTACCTTCACTTCACACACACGGTGCACAGACACACATTCAGGCAAAGCACTCATATACACATAAAATAAACTCAGAAAGACATTTCCAGTGTTTACCTTGTGTCTACTCTGCTTCTCTGTCCCAAGAAAATGGGTCCACCAGAGTATGAGGCTTCATATTCTGTCTCTCCAACCACCACCCCCATCTGTTTAGAAGTGAAGTGTTACAGGGTGCAAAATTGAGGGGGCATGGGTCCTAGAGTCACCTTTTGTAAGGGAGTTATGCAGAGAAGCTGTCTTGTCCATCTTGGACTTTATTCTCATCCCTGAGGCCTGGGGGAGCTTGCTTACTATGGCAGCATGGTACTCAATGACCCAGGGCCTACCAAACTGTACTCCCTTCCCTTTCTCATGACCACCTCCACCTCGCTGCCATTTCCTCTCCAAATTTCAGCACAGATCTCTCCAGGATTCCTCCTCTTTCACAGCAGGGTTTGTATGTCACTGGATTCACTTATCATATTCCATTCAAATGTCTCAGCTACAGCTCTTGGTCCCGCATGGTCTGTGAGCCTCAAAAGAGCTTTAGGGACTAAGCTTTCCTTGTCGCAAGCTATGTCACTAGTGCCAGCATGCGTGTGCCATAGGACACATGCTGAGCCAGTGTTTGAGAGTGCGTAAAGAAAAGGGGACTTGGTTTTGAGCCATTGTCATTATCAATATGATTTTTTCCTCAGTTATTTGTGTTTCTTTTATTATTTTATTTTATATGGATGAGTATGTTGCCTGCATGCATGTCTGTGTGCTACATGTATGCCTGGTGCCCTCAGAGGCCAGAAGAGGGCACTGGATCCCCTAGAATTGGAGTACAGAGAGTTGTGAGCCACCATGTGGGTGCTGGGAATCACTACCCAAGTCCTCTGGATGAGCAGCCAGTGCTCCTAACTGCTGAGTCATCTCTCCAACCTGATTTTCCTTTTTTTAGACAAGAAACTTCCTGTAAGGGAGATTAGAGAAACTCCATATGCAAACGAACCAGCAGATGAGCCATACATAAGAATATCGTTCACAACAGCAGAACAATCTCTGCCTGCAAAATAAAATTGAAAAATAAATGTTGATCAACTTACAGGGTGCAGATCACGCTCTCTTGCTAAAGGCAGACAACCCTATGATAATTGGCCCCAAATATCCAGACTCGAATAATAACTGACAGTTTCTCTGTTTTTGTTCCCAGTTCCAACTGAAAACCCAAGAAAGCCAAGTGCATGACGCAGATCTCTCAGACAGGATGTCGGCTAGCCCACCTCCCACTTCCCCCTGCAGGAGCCGCTGCGAAGACCACACCAGAAGCAAGCCTGTTCTATTTATTGCATTTCGATTTCTCTGTCTGCCTTTTTGTCTCTGCCAAAATGCAAGTGATGGTGGCCAACTCCCTTGTTGCAAGATGTGAACAGAGAAGAGCAGATGTCGTCTGGTGCTTCCGGACGGCAGAATCAGCATCACCAGGGAGGTTATTCAAGATAAAAAGGCTCAAGTTCTAGTCCAGAGTTGCTGAGTCAGAAATCCTGGAGTTTCTGTCCAGAACCTTGTTGGACAATTCTCAGTGTGACTCCGGAGATACAGTTGGAGACCCTCAACGATGTAACCAGGTTTGAATTACTCTGTGTCCCACCGGCATTTTTATCATTTGGAATGTGTTCATCAATGGCACCAGAAGTTCTTTCCCTACAAGTAGACTCTACCAATCTGTTACTTCCCCCAGTTACTGCTCCCAAGCGCCAGACAAGCCCCAGCTGAACAGTAGGGAAGGCACAGGCCCTCCTCTGGGATCCATGCCTTTGCATAGCATAGCAACCCTCTCTGAAACACACTTCCTGTGGCTCCTTTCCTCTCTCCTCTGTGCCACCTGGTATTATGATCTGTTAGAAGACAAACACCAGTTTTGGCTGCACCTAGTAACTAACTGTTCCCAAGAACCAGCCAAATTATCCCTATGGCACAGCTTCCTACTGAAGGCTGCTTTTCGTTTTCAGAGATTTCCAAGTAGTTGGTCTGCTGGGTGGAAGACGCATGTCCTCCCTTGGAATCTTCGTCTATAGGAACCAGAGACTCGAAACTCACAGTCATGATAGAAGTTCTAGTGCTTATTGACTTTTCCCGAACTCAAATGTGTGATTTCAGCACTCGTTTTGAAATTTGCTATATAAGTCAGGCATGGTGATATATTTCTTTAGTCCTAGCACTTGGGAGGCAGAGGAAGATAGGGGATATCTTCGCGTCTGAAGCCAGTATGGTCTTCATAGCAAGTTCTAGGACAGCCAGAGCTGCATAATAAGGCCCTGTTTCAAAAAAGAAAGAGAGAGTGGGGAGGAAGGAAGGAAGGAAGGAAGGAAGGAAGGAAGGAAGGAAGGAAGGAGTTTGCTGTGTAAAAGAAACCAGTGCTCTGAAACTCTATAGGCTAGGAGACGGGGTGGTACTTTGATGAAGAACATTTTTTTAAACAAATAATTCTTTTTAGTTTTTATTTATGTATTTTGGGTATATCAATGCTCTATCTGTATAGATGCCTACATGCTGGAAGAGGACATTAGATCCAATTATAGATGTTTGGAAGCCACCACGTAGTTGCTGAGAATTGAACTCAAGACCTCTGAAAGAGCAGTCAGTGCTCTTAACCGCTAAACCATCTCTACAGCCCGGTGGGGAACATTTAACTTCTGCACCAAGACTCCATTATTGAGAAGCTTCACTAATCAAATTGTTTTTTCAGAAGCATCACAGTAGTATAAAGTTCCGTGTTGCTTGGGACCAGAGACAAATCTACCGACTGAACATCTAGGTCTTAAATGATCTCAGAATTCCACTTTATTCATCATTTTTTTCTAAAAGATGAAAACTTGAGTACAGATACAAGAGAAATAAAAACACAATGAAATATAAACCTTTAAACACTGAGAAATATTAATAGCATCATAAGCTTCGGGGAGGCTAATGTAGGAATAAATGAACTACAAGAGCAGACGCGCATTGACGTCTGAGATTGCAACAGTGTTCCCTTTCCGTAGCGTCAGCCCTGCGAAGTAGAGAAAAACACGATCAGACGCCTTTCCTTTAGCCCTGCTGATGGAATTTTTAAGTTGACTGTGTAGAAGATTCTGTCAGCCTCTCACCCTTTATGTACAATGCCATAAAAATTGTTTTGGATGATGATCACATGTAGGAAAATTTCTTCCCATGAGTTTTACAGTTTTAAGGTTCTGGTGCCCTGGCTTGAGGTTGAACATAGACAAGTTGAGCTGGTGCCTACATAGAGCGTTCACTCCTATAGTCTAGTGGTTTGGGTACAGGAAGGCACTTGTGGTACTTAAATGTAATTGGCCCCCATAAGCTTATAGGGAGTGGTACTCTTGGGAGGTGTGGCTTTGCAGGAGTAGGTGGGGCCTTGTTGGAGGAAGTGTGTCACTGTGGAGGCCAGCTTTGAGGTCTCCTTTGCTCAAGCGACAATCTGAATGACACTCAAACTGTAAACCTCTCAGCTTCTTCTCCAGCACCATGTCTGCCTGCATGCTGCCTTGCTTCCTGCCATGATGATAATGGACTAAATCTCTGAAATGTAAGTGAGCCTTCATTAAATGATTTCCTTTATGTGGGCCAGGCAGTGGTGGTGCACTCCTTTAATCCCAGCACTTGGGAGGCAGAGACAGGCGGATCTTTGCAGGTTTGAGGCCAGCCTGGTCTACAGAGTGAGTTCCAGGACAGTCGGAGCAACACAGAGAAACCCTGTCTCAAAAAAAGAAAAAAAAAAGAGTTGCCATGATCATCATAGTGCCTCTTCCCAGCAATAGAAACCCTGACTAAGACAGTCACTACCACGGGAGAAGCATGAACACCAACCCGGACACAAACACGTTGATCTACAGTGATGTCCTCCTGCAGGATAAGCTACTGTGGCAGTGGCACAAAGCTTGTGAGAGCCACCAACCAATCTCTGGTTCAACTGAAAGCCCCACTCTACAAATGGAACACAGACCTGACACTGCCTTGGTGAGCAAGAACCTGAGACTAAATAGTCCAAGGACCTGGGGTAAAACCAAACACTACTGTTCTAAAAAATAGATAGATCATAGGTAGGTAGGTAGATAGATAGATAGATAGATAGATAGATAGATAGATAGATAGATGATAGATGATAGATAGATAGATGATAGATAGAGATGATAGATAGATAGATGATAGATAGATAGATAGATAGATGATAGATAGATAGAGATGATAGATAGATAGATGATAGATAGATAGATAGATAGATAGATAGATGATAGATATATGATCAATAGATATAGATGATAGATAGATAGATGGATGGATGGACGGACGGACGGACAGACAGACAGACAGACAGATAGATGATAGATAGAGAGATGGACAGATAGATAGGTGACTTCTAATGACACTCTGCTATCATCATAGATCAGGTTCCTTGCTCAGCCATCATCAGAAGTTTCCTTCTAGAGCAGATGGGAAGAAGTACAGAGACCCCAGCCAGACATCAGGCTGACAGAGAGAGACCCTGGAACACTCAGCCCTAAATAGGCGTCTCTATCAACTCCCTCCCCTCAGGGCTCAGGGAACCAACAGAAGACTGCCCTTTGCATTTATATTACGGTTTTAATATAATATAAAGTTTTTGTGAGACTCCTGAATGTGTGAATGAGTGGGTCTCTGTTTCTTATGCCTTCTCTTGGGCTCTTCTCTGGTTTTTTGTTTTTCTATTTTTTTAACTATCATACGTCTCAGAGTTAAGGTAGCAGCTACCAGAAAGACATCCACACACAGTGACACCCCTGTTTGCCCCTTTGTGTCTATGGACCCAGGAAGCATTACTGGTGGATAGTGGAGGTGGGGAAAAGGCCCTAGAAACCTTTCTTCATGAGGACAGTCAGCATGACTGAACACTGACCTAAGTCTCAGTTCATTGTGAACCCACTTTGATCCCCGTGGTCCTCTGAAAGATCCACAGCTGCCTGGTGTCCAAACAAGAGAGGAGACAGACTGTTGGCAGGAGAAGTTGTAGCTGATAGAAGACACAGACTTGCCACACCTGAGTTTCACAGTGAGTGACCAATGGACAGCCTCCGGGCCTGAGCAGGCAATGGCCCTGCAGCTGCCTTGCTCAGACCATCACTGTGAACCCTGGCAGGTGACGGACGGTCAGATCTATGTGCTTAGGTGGCAGAAGAGGTCGGGGATTGAACAGAAGCTGCAAAAAGGGAAACGCTGTACTGACCGTGAAGAGAAAACACGGGGGGGACTGGTGTATGGGTGGGGAAGAGCATAGCCAGCCTTTCAAACTCATGTCCAACTCAAAGCACAAGGAGCAGCCAAGCAAACTAGCCATAAATGATAACTTTCTAGAAAAGACAGAATCTACAAACGTGGGCACCAGTGACTGGAAGAACCTGAGGCCAGACTCTAGCAGTACTGGGCATGTTAAGAGCCCAGCCTTTTTGTTGCCAGAGCCTCAGGGACTTGTAGGGACTGACAGTCCTTCATTCGAGGCCAGGAATCACCTAGGCTGGGGCTGTTGATCTCAGAGGCTGATCTTGCCCCAGCTTTGAAAGCATGGCAAACTTATCGAAAGGATTCCAAAGCTGGGATGCCAACAAAGAAACAAGATGAAGATACCGCAATGGTGGCAGAAGCTGCCGAGTGACTCCGTGTTTCCCAGCTCATCAGCCACCAGGAATGATTCAGAACAGCTTTTAACCGGAGGAGCTGATTGAGACACAGGATACAGATACACAGCACATTAACCCCAGCCCCGGCTCCCAAGAAGCTTTTCATCACAAGTAGATTGTAAAACTGGAGACCCGGCCCCTTCCCTGAGGAGTTCTTGTTTCACCCAGACAAAGCCTAGCCGGGACTCTAACAAATAAAATGCAAATGAGAATGGGGAAAATTAATTAGAAACAAAGATCAGAATTTCTTTTCATTAACTCTTAAAAGAAAAAAAAACACCCTCCCCCACAAAGCTGCCTTGAAACTTGCTAATTTGCTCAAATTAAAATGCAATTCACCATGTGTTTTCTTTGCAGTGACCTTGCAGCCCTAAAATTAATGGGCTGGTCAACCCAGAGACCATGGCTTAAAGGGCATTTACCCCTCCAAAGTAGAAGGTCAGAATTACACTAGAAAGCCAGTGCCTGACCCACGGCTGTAAAATATTCTTCCCTTAGCATGTGGGAAGCAAGCACATGCTGAACAAGTAAACTACACACTATGTGGTTGCTGATCTCTTTGGGACAGGCATAATATGTAGAATAATTATTATAGTGTTACTTTACACTGTATCTGTATGGATACAAACTCAGGTTCCTGTGAATGAGCTTTTTCCCCACCCCCAACAGACAGGGTCTCCTGTAGTCCACCAGCCTCAAACTCCCATTGTCAAGTATGACCCTGAACTCCTGACCTGCTTCCTGTGTGCTCTGGTTTCATCCACAGCAGCACAGAAACCCACTTGGTGGCACGTGGGTTATTTTAGTTCTTTTTAGAAAGCATTTAATGCTACCTGGCTGAGGTGGAGCAGACCTGGAATCCCAGACACTCTGAGAACTGAGCAGGAAGATGAGAGGTTCAAGACCAAGCTGGGGAGACTTGATCTTAAGATAAAATGAGGACAAGAAGATACTGTGGTGCATAGAACTTAGCTGGCAACAACAAATCGGTACGTTCATGTTTATATACATATGCAAGATTTTCTTTCTGTTTTTCTTTTGCCTTGCTGGAGATGGGGATTTCACACAAGTTCTCTACCACTGCACGTACTTTGTAAGAGTCCTCTTTCCCCCTCAGCCTGTTGGCCACCAGGTCAAGAGAGGAAAGAGGCAGAACGGGCCACAGAAAGCTTTGTATATGACCCATGAGGAAGAATGGAGACAGTGCTCTGGGAGGTGGATTTTGGTGAATCAGCTCAACTTTACTCCAGAGTATAAGGAATATGTAGGATTTGGGAGCCTGGGGTCAAACCCTAATTTGCATTAAGTGGCAATGCTCCTATCACAAGGCTTAGTATCTGACAGTAGGGCCTATAGCTCCTAGCACAAGACTTCTTAGCAGGGATCTGTGCCAAAGGTCAAATTAAAGACGAATCAGGCCTCTGGTTTAGAGACAGCTTTCAGATAAGGACATTCTGTGTGGTTAGGTAGAAAGCAGGAAGCCTCTGGGAGAAGGAAGTTCCACGGGTCGCTGAGCTAATGAGATAAAAGCTGCCAGGCCACGGGGAGGCTGTGACTTCTACCAACCAGCGATGTATTCCAACAACGCCGGCGGCGGTGGCGCACGCCTTTAATCCCAGCACCAGGGAGGCAGAGGCAGGCGGATCTCTGTGGGTTCAAGGCCAGCCTGGTCTACAAGAGCTAGTTCCAGGACAGGCTCTAAAAACGACAGGGAAACCCTGTTTCGAAAAACCAAAAAAAAAAAAAAACCCTAACTCTATATGCAAATCGTCATGGCTAGTTTTATGTCAGCTTGACACAGGCTAAAGTTATCTGAGAGACGGGAACCTCAATTAAGAAAATGAAGATCAGGCTGTAAACTGGGTCTATGTGATTCCCATGACCTGTGTTCCCACTGAAGGTCATGCAGGTGCCAACAGTTTGCACTGCTACCTGAAGCCATTTTGATGTCCATGAGTCTTACCACAATCAGGGGCCATGCTGATATGGGTGGCCAGCGCAGCCACCTGGGTTCATGTTGATGTCTGTGATCCATACTGCTACTAAGGGTCTTGTCTGGGTCTGTGGTCCTTCTGCAGATGGGGTTGTGTTGGTGTCGGTGGCCCCTGTTACCATCAAGGACTGTTTGGATAGCTCTGATCTGTGCTGCTGCCTGAAGCCGTACTGATGCCCGTGGGCCAGGCTGCCACCAGGGACCATACTGATGTCCAGCAGAGGCTGTGCAGATGACCGTTGTCTGGGCTGCCACTGGAAACCATGCTGAGGTCCACGGCAGAAGCCATGGGGATGTCTGTGGTCTGCGCTGTCGCCAGAAACTGTGTGGAAGACCATGCTCTTGCTGACTCTAAAGAACAAGGAAGCTATTTTCATGTTGTATCTAAGACTGCAGACTCATGGTTGAGAAAGAGGGACATAAAAGGCTTCTATGACAATCAGACGAATCCCACACCCCCTCAAAAAGTAGAAACAACAGCCTAGACAGAAAGCCACCTAAGAGAACTCTTAAAAATTGTGATAGGGATACAGAAATGTGGCTCTCCACAACTGAGGACTTCCGGCAGGGGTGTGGGTGGGGAAGGAGTCAGCTTTCGTTAAGGGGCTGGCCGCTGGGAGTTTGACAGTGGGTATATGGGAAACACAAATTGGTTCTTTTTTGATGGGGAGGGTCACAACGGTGGGGTGCAGACCTGGAAGGACTAGGAAGTGAGTGTGATTGGAGTGCATAATGTGAAATTCCCAAACAATTAATAAAAATATCATGAGAAAAAAGGAGAAAGAAAAAGACTTAGCTGTGAGATGACCCTGGTGGGTCTCTGTGGGATTGGCGTGCATCACTCAGATGAAACTTCAGATCTCATCCTTTAAACTAAAGGATGGAGCACAATGGATAGAGAGCAAAGCTCAGAGTGTTTTGTCTACATACATGTATGTACAACATGTTTGTGCAGTGCCTGCAGCGACCAGAAGAGGGTGTCATATCTCTTGGAACCGGAGTTACAGACAATTGTAAGCTGCCATGTAGGTGCTAGGAACTAGACTTAGGTCCTCTGGAAGAGCAGTAATTGCTCTTAATCATTGAGTCATCTCCCCAGTTCCTGCAAATTAAACAGTCTTTGATACAGAATTCCCAGTTCTAAAGAGTTAAATTGTGGCCATCTGTCCTAAAGACTTTGGATCTATCCTCTGATCCAGAGTGCATATTTCCTTTTCATCTTCTAGACCTCTACCCACAAACCACCGCTATGACTTCCATCCCTCCGACACTGGCAAAGTTAAGATCTCTTCATGCATTGATCAGAACAACTCTGATTCCAATGGTTCCCTTCCCATGTGATACTCTGTGGCTCCCCAGGATTTTCAAGGAAGACATCTGGATTTCTGATCTCCTGGGTATCAAAGGGCCTTCTTTTACAACAAGTTTCCATGGAAACAACTGATGAACCTCCTCATCTAAATAGAGCCAGTACAAATAATGACTATGTCCTTGTATCTTATATGTGAAGGGACCAAACACCAAGAACTAGTGGCTGAATCATCGGGAGCACATTCCGGCCACCACTTTGTGTGTCCGTCTCGTTTTTCTACTAATGCCTCTGGGAGCATGTGGAAGAGCTGGCCGCACTAACTGACCCTCAAATGTCTTACTTGCCACACAAGCATCTGAGCTGGGTTCACAGAGGTTAGGACACTGGCTAGAAGCCCCACAAACAGGCATTCACTTAGATTCTCGGAATCACAGAAAAGATGCACCTGACAGATCAGAGTTAAATCTTATTTTAAAAAGAGATTAGGGGCTGGGAGATGGCTTGGTGGATAAAGTTCTTGCTAAAGAAACACAAGGACCTAAACTGGGTAGGGTGCACACCTTTAATCCCAGCACTTGGGAGGCAGAGGCAGGTGGATCTTTAAGTTCGAGGCCAGCTTGGTCTACAGAGTGAGTTTCAAGACATCCAAGGCTACACAAAGAAATTATATCTAAAGAAAAAAAAAGAACAAAAACAAAAACACAAGACCCTGAGTTTGGCTCTCCAACAAGCACATAAAAGCAGAGCACGGCAGCATGCGCTTGTAACTCCAACATGGCGAGAGTGCAGACAGGAGGCTCTCTGGAGGACTCACTGGCCAGTAGAGCCAAAATGCTGTCCCTGAATTTAGCAGAAAACCCTGCCTCAGGGATAAAGTGGTAAGCAACTGAGGACAGCATCCTGATGCCAATTTCTGGGAGAGAATACTTGCACTTGTACATTCATGCATATACCACATGCACACACGCACGCGCGCACAGACACACACACATTATTTTATTATTTTATTGTAGATTTAAACATAGGCATTAATAATAAGGAAGTTGTTGTGGGTAATAGGTTTTCTGCCTCCCCGCTCATAATAGGTTTTTCCACCGATGCAGTAAGCCAGATCAAGCCAAATTGAAAAGGTATAGCAACAGGTTTATTTGAGCAGAGCAACTCCCAGGAGGGGTCTCTGGTCCCAGAGATGGAGGTCAGAGAAGCCACAAGCCCAAACCAAAGCAGGGAGGTTATATAATTTGTAGGCGAGGGGTGATGATGTGTCTGCCACAAGCTGGGTTTGTGCCCAAGGGTGATCAAAAGCTGGAGGCTTTAGGCAGGGACTTGGGTGGCTGGCAAGTTCCAGGGAGGAAGCTGCTGTAGCCACCAAGAATGCGGAAATGGGCATTTTGTACCTTCTCTTTGTTCAGAGACTCTGAGCGGGTGGGCTTTGGAGAGAGCCACAGGAATAGAGCTTTCTGGATCATGCTGGGGCGAGCTGGAGCTTCCAGCTGAACATCCCCACCTTTTTGAGTATGCCAGCATGGTTTCAAATCTGGCTGCTTCCTGTTGGCATGGGACCATGTGGGGAGGGGCAGTCAGGAGTCGGGAGCGGATGGGCCCATGCTCAGCAGCAGGCATGGGTAAAGAAACATTCATTAACCACTCCCTGGAGACCTTGTGAACCCATTCCTGGAAGAAGCAGAGAAGGCATATTGCTAGGAGAAAGCACAGACAGGTAATTACCACTGGTCGTATGAAGAGAGCTAGTCATGGGAAGAGTGAAGATCGCCAGAAAGAATGGAACAGAGATGTGCCCCGGTTGTACCTGTAAAGTTCTTCAGACCATTTGTGGCATGACTCCGCTCCGAGTTTCCGCCAGGCCAGATCTGTTGACGCAGCGGCAACTCTCTTTCCCAGGAACACGCAGGTGTCTGCGGAACAGCTGGAGGTGTCCCAGCAGAGGCTGCGGATTTAGGTTAAAAGGCACGAACATTTTTCCTGTCTAGAGGGCCTGGTTCAAGCCTGATGAAATGCACCTTCATATCTATACTTAGAAAACAACCAAAGGAAATTTAAAGTCTTGAGCTTGTCACTGAATAGTAAGCAGTCAGTGCTCGATCCGTTTATCAGAATTCCATTTATCAATTTAGCAATGCTAAAACTCTGAACCTCTGGAATCCTAGTGTGATAACAGCACAGAAAGGGGACAGAAGTCTGAAACATCTTTATATACCTTAAATCATTTACAAGTTACATACATGTTAAATAATTTCCTGCGTTTCTTTAGTGGGAAGTTACATCTAAAACCTGTTTATCCTTTACTATGAAGCCTGTGAACAAGGCAAACCTGCCTGTATTTTTTAATAAGGAACTTAACTAATGAACTAACTAATGGATTAACTACATGAACTAACCACAAACAAGGTAGTTTGTAGCCTTGGGGGTAGGAGCTGTTAAACTGGCAAAGCTATCACTAGACACTTCAGATCTGAGAAGGATACATTTCACCTGAGTAAGCATAAGGGCAGACCAAGCAGCTTCAGAATCTATTAAAAATGATAGGGTCCTACTGGCTACCTAGACAGCTACCTCAGGTCCCTCCATGGTTATTGGGGACAGAGCTTCCAGGACAACATTAACCTTCAGCTGCCAGGCCCAAAAGATCTGGCAGACTTTCCTGTGAGTAGGAACAAGGTTTTTTTCTGCTCTATGGCTAGCTTTGCCACATTTAAACCAAGCTCCAGGTGGAGGTTCTTCTGCGCCCATCCATCTTCTTTGGAAGATATAGGGACGCTGCCAGAAGCTGGCATGTCTCTATCATTAAAAGCTTTTTCATTAAGCATTTTAAGTGTTATGTTCTCAGATCTCTGAAGCATTTGAGGACCATTATCTGTTAAGTATATCTGAACTAGACAAGCGTTGCTTGTTTCTAGTCACTTGATTTAGGCTTAATTTTGAAAACGTATATGAGAAGCTAAATCTAAACACAACAAAACTTTGACCCTTTATGAGGTGGCTGACTATTAACTTGTATGTCATACAAGATTAGGATTTTATGGCTTTATCCCTGTTAAGTTTAGCCTTAAAAAAAAAAAGTTCTGAATTGACACTCTTTTAATATCAAAATAAGACTTTTAACTCATAAACACCGCCCACAAAGACTGGGAACATTCCTGGCCCTTTTATAGTGCACCATTATAGAACATAACAGTGGGCATAGTGGAAACTGACCCAAATCCCAGGACCAGAGAGAAAGAGGTAGATGGAAGGAGCAGGCATTCAAGGTCATCCACAGCTACATAGCAAGGTCAGCCTGGGCTACAGGAGACCGTGTCTTGGGGAGAAAGGGAAAGAGAAAGAGGAAGAAGAAAAGGAAAAGGAAGAAAAGCCAGCAAGATGGCCTAGTAAGTAAAGGCACCTGATGCCAAGACAAAGCACCTGGGCTCAATTTCAGGCTCCACATGGCAGAAGGAGAAACCTGACTCCGTTTGTCCTCTTATTGCTGCCTGCTCATCCTGCCATGCACACTCCTGAACTCACACACACCCAACATGAACAACACAATCAGAATGTGTAAACATCTTTTAAAAGAAGAACTCAGATGTGTTTGTGCACTTCTCAAGAAAGAGCCAAGTTTGCCTTTCCAATAGCTTTGTATATGATTTCTGGTGCTTTTGAAGATAGATTGTGGGGTGCTGAGGAAACTGGGATGGGTTGGTAAATGAGATCATAGAGTGCACCCACAGATCACGAGAGGGTTACGACATGCTTTTGCTGTAATCAAATAATTTCGCCTTGTTTGTGAGATTCGCAGGAAAGTGCAGGTTTTAAGTTGAGAGCAGACGAAGGCCATACTTGAAGGTCACACTTAGAGCGAGCCTGGTCCATTGCTACTTGCTCATTCTTGTGGGAGGTATCACCGCAAAAAGGGCACACTGCTTCTATACAAGCGATCTTCACAGCAAGGAAGGCATGTTGACTCAAAATAGCACCGTAAACATTGGCACTGAGGTGGGGTAAGAGTGATGCCGAGGAAGAAGATGGTAAGAGGCTGGGGCGAGACCACAGGCTCGTTAGTAGCCTAGATGACGTGTCTGCAACAATGCGCTGGTTTGCATTCAGGGACTTTAAAAAAAGATTTATTTCTATTTACGTGTGTGTATGTGTGTGTGTGTGTATGTGTGTGTATGTCTCTTGTGTGTATGGATGCCATGTGTGGGGGAGGTGCCTGTGGAAGCCAGCAGAAGGTCTAGAGTGATTGGGAAGTGATCCACCTTGAACTGGGAACCAAACTCCAGTCACCTGGAAGGGCAGTCCCCACTCAGCCGTTTCTCCAGTCCCTGCTTGCTTTATACACAGACACGTAAATAAAAATAAATCTTTTCTTTTTAAAGATGCTAACCGTGTTGTCAAATATCCGAATTACTGAAAGATAAGTGCTGAACTCCTGGTCTGCTCTGGGGTGTTTCTACTGACCATAATCTCTTCATGAAACAAAACCCCCAAAGCACATCCCACAGACTAACACACAGCGAGGCCTTCACACCCCTCTGATTTTCCAGTCTCTATGGTGACGATGAGAACCAGGGCACAGACATTCCAATCAATTCAAACTCTAAACTAGAGGAGTGGTGGTTTGGGAAGGAGGTTCTAGGAGCTTCTGTGTTCCAAGAAAGGCAGAAGTGGGTATCAGTATCAATTGCTGAAAATATAAAGGGAGCAGGACATCATGGGTAAAAAGAAAAAGCCGCATAGAGATGAAGAGAAGTGTCCCCAAATATAGCCATACACCCCATGACTGTGGGCCTGGAGTCACTCTTGGATGTTTCCAGAGTCTTTAAGTCAGAGGTTAGAGTTGACCAAAGTTCATATTCTGGGAAGCAGCTGG
Organism: Ondatra zibethicus; assembly: GCA_004026605.1. Taxonomy (NCBI): domain Eukaryota; kingdom Metazoa; phylum Chordata; class Mammalia; order Rodentia; family Cricetidae; genus Ondatra; species Ondatra zibethicus. Next base: position 32,180 of record PVIU01005149.1, read on the forward strand.
CATTATATGTAAGCCCTGCTCTCTGAAGGATGCTTGGCTGACGGTTTGAAGGTCCTTGCAATTTTGTTTCTGTCGTGATTTTCCTCTTATTGTCCCTGAAGTCAGCCATACTCACAACATGCACACCATGGAACTGTCTGACACTGCAGATGCCTCTAAGGTGGGGCCTGTTGTGTTCCATTTTAAGCAGTACTGATCAGTGCCTTTTAGTGCACTGCCTAGACGATGCGGTTGTGGCCACTTTCTAGCTTCAGATCATCTCATTCTGGAGACCTAAGGTAGCAGCAGTCATTCCCCACAGTCCCACTCAGCCCCTGACAATGGTTCTTGGTTTTTATTTGTTCAGTTTTAGTATTACTTATCATTTTTGTATGTGAAAGTACGCATGATATAGGGGCAGGTGCACATGCATGGCATGCATGTGGTCAGAACACAGCCATGCAAAGTCCCTTTTCCCTTCATCTTTATTTGGGTCATGGGAATCCACCCAGCCTAGGTCTCCAGGCCTGTAATATATCTCCACCTGTTGAGCAACCTCACAGATCTGCTGTGCAAAAATCCTTCTGTACCTTGTGCAAATATATTAGTCTCATTGATTAATAAAGAACTGACTGTCTGGTAGTCAGAGAGGAAGTATAGGTGGGACAGCCACACTGAGAATGCTGGGAGGAAGAGGGGCAAGGTCTGAGGAGTCCCACACAGAAGCAGAGAGAAGCAAGCAAGATGAGCATGCCACGCTGAGAAAAGATGCCAAGTCATGTGGCAAAGCATAGGTAAGAAATATGGGTTAGTTTAAAGGTAAGAGTTAGCTATTATCAAGCCTGAGCTACTGGCCAGGCATTTATAACTAATAATAAGCCTCTGAGTGATCATAGAAACTTCCGCCTAGACAGACCTACTTCTCGGATATGGAGAGGAATGCCAAGCTCTTAGAGCACAGCACAGCTGGGCACATCTGTATCCATAACAACTGTCACATCTCCCCATTAAATATTTGTGTCCTTCAAAGTCCTTGAGGCCACCTACAGTCCATGAGTGCCCACCTCAAGGCTTATGTACCCTTGCAGGACAAAGCTCTTTTGGTTCTTGCTTAATTCAGTCAATCTGTCACAGGATAGGGTGAAAACTGCCATGCACTAGGATAAAAAAAAAAAAAATGAAGGAATCTTGTTAAGAGCTAGAAGCTTTCTGCTGGATTAGTACATGGGATTTGCTTTTGCATGAGACAATGGGCACTTGTCTAATTTTAGATTCGATAAAGCATTTCCTGGGACCTACAGGGGCTCTGGCTTCTCTTATTACTCAGCACACACACAGAGCCCAGAGATTTTGTGAAAAGGGAGAAGAAAAAAGAAGAGAAAGAATTGGGGCTGGTTCTTTCGGTCACTGATATAACCCCATCAGGAAAGAGGCCACATGATGTACAAGACCTTCCTGGACGTCACTCTCCAGCTGAGTCGAGAGGCAGCCTCATTGGCAGAGAACTTGACTGGCAATCCCAGAGCCCTGGGTTTCACCCTGGGACCACACAGACTAAGTGTGCTGGTGCATGCCTGTAGTCACAGCAATGAGGAAATAGAGTCAAGAGAGCCAGGAGTTCAAGGACACCCTCAACTGTGTAGAGAGTTCAAGGCTAACCTGGGAAAAGTGAAACTCTAAAAAGAAAAAAAGAGTTCATCAAAAATACACACATTTTAAAAAGCATAGATATTTTATACCCATATTTGTGTGAGTGCTGCATGACGTCATTTATTAGCCTCCTAGTGACTCTGTCACCCCAGCATGTTCTCCCAGCGATGGACTTCCGGACACCACACACAGTCCTGGTTTATCTAGCTCCACTTGCTTTCAGTCTCTCATCTTGTAAAGGAGGATACCTCGCTGTGTGCTCAGAGAGTAACGCTTTGCTGCCACTCCAACTGTGGTCCACGGGCCGCACACAGCACCTGAAGTCCCAGAGAGCTCGTCAAAACTGCAGAGCCTCAGAGAAGTTTTCCTGTCCTGACTGCCCAGTCCCAGATAAACACTCAGAGGCTTATATAAATTATAAATGCTCGGCCAATAGCTGAGGCTCATCCCTAGCTCTGACATTTAAATGAACCCATTTCTACTAATCTATGTATTGCCTCGTGGCTCATGACTTTACCTGTCCCCTGGCATGCCTTGTTTCCTGGGCGACTGAGTGGCATCGCCTGTGACTGCCCTGACTCTGCCCTTCTCTCCCAGCATTCTCCCTGTGTCAGGCTGCCTTGCCCAATCTCTTTCTGCCCTGCTACCAGCCAACCATTTTTAACAATGAGCATCATCCTCTGCACTCAGCCCCCCTCAGACCTACGGAATCCCACCTGTGTTTCCCCAGAGCATTGCGCTGATTCTAAAATCCCGGGATCTGTGAACTGGACTCCGTTCTTACTGTCTTAGCCTTCTTTCTAATGATCCCAACCAGAGTGTAAATACTTTGGGAATCTAAATCTTATTTTTGGAATATTTTAAGTATTTTGTGTGCACAGATGTGTGCACATGTATGTGGAGGCCAGATGTCAACGTCAGTTGTCTTCTTGAATCTCCCTGCACCTAATTTTGTGATGCAGAATCCCTGAATCAAGAGCTCATCCTGCAGCTAAACCGGCTAACATCCTCCTCAGGGCTTGGATTACCTGGCCCAGCTATTAGACTGGTTTCAGAGACTGAACTCAGGTCCTCCTGTGTCAGCACTTTACGGAGCCACCGTCCCATGCCCTCCATCTCATATCACGCGATTTTAGAGACGAGAGTCTGATGTTCCACCCAGGTTGGAATCCTACCAGCTGCAGAAGTGAACGCCCCACTGTGGAAAAGCTTTATGTAAAATCACGGCTTTCCCTTGTAGAAGCAGTTCATGATTGCAGCAGGAAACTAGGAGAAATGCCGGGAAGAAACTTAAAATCTCTGGAATTGCCACCTGGGTATTCAACACTTAATACCTTGCTATATATTTTTTATTTATGCACATGCTGAGTGCTGTTACTAAATGATAATCATTATTTTATAAAGCTGGGGCATAACAGAGATAGCCTTCTCTTTTTCCATATATTATTAATTTCAGGACCCTAAGATGTTTTTATTTTTGCTTGAGTCTGGATCTCATGGGCCCAGGTTAGTCTTGAACTCCCGATCTCACCTCCACCTAGCAAAGGCTGGGATTACAGGTACATACCACACCACTCAGTACCATTTGAATGGCCTTATTTTCTTATTCAACAAAGCCCTGCTTTCCTCAAATGTTCCCATTTTCTTGCTTTAGTCTCCCTGGTGTGGGGTTGCAGGCCTGTGCCACCACACTTGGCTAACATCTTTTCAAACCTTATAAAAACATAACATCCTTGTGTATACCACCACACCAGGCCCATTTTGCTCAACACACAGAGCGCCCGCCTAATGCTGAGATGACGAGTTTTCTTGCAACAGCCAACTATGGTGGCCAGAGTCTGCCTCTAACCACATGCCCCAAGGATGACTCAGGGGCACCTATGAGATAAAGAAGCAGGGTACGCCCAGGAGTAAGGCATGCAATAGTGCTAACCAACTTTCTGGACTGCTCCTAAGGGGGTCTCCTAAGTGAAGGCCTCTGCTGGTTTGTGTCTTTGGGCTGTTTCCATTGCCATCATCACCCATATCGGAGGTGCTGCCCACAGCAAAGCTAATGGGGTGTATGCTTGACTACGGGACCTTTGCAGTTGGTGACTCTAAGCAGCTAACAGCAGGGGAAGTTGGAGGGTCTGCTTGGGCTCTCCCTCAGCTTTAGGCTGAATCTTCATGTAAGACTTTCTGATTGTCTCAGTGGATTTTCAGAAGTATAATGACAAGGTCAAGCAGCGTAAGATTGGTTCAGTTCAGAGGTTTCGTGCTCAAATTAAGGACTTGCATGAGCTTCTAACTCATGTACACACTTGTTAATGATTGAATAGGACTTTCGACTCAAAATCCAGTCCATTGTTTGGGGTTAACATCCATGTATCATGTTGGTATCCGGTAAGGAAATGCTTACCAGAGAGCTAAACCAGGTCACACTCACAATAGGAATGCCTTGCTCTTACCTCCTCTACCAGCGATATTTTGTTATTTAGACTTATTTATTTTATGTGTGTATTTTGCCTGCATGTATGTGTATACACCATGTTTCTGCCTGGTGCATGTATGTGTATACACCATGTTTCTACCTGGTGCTCTTGAAGATCAGAATTCAGCATCAAATCCCTTGGAACTAGAGTTAAAGATGGTTGTGAGCCACTATATGGGTCCTGGAAATTGAACCCAGGTCCTCTGCAAAAGTAGTTGGTGCTCTTAACCTCTGAGCCATCTCTCTAACCCCTTCATTCCCTTTTTTGGAAGCTGTTTATGTTTCCTTTCGCTTCCAAATTTAAATTGCTATATTTGTTGATTTATCATGGTATTTTATTAAACATAAATTATTTCCACTAATGGAGCAGCGAGGCAATGCCCTGGCCTCCTGAATTCTCAGCTGCCACAGCATCAGATTTCGGTCATCACAGTGATGTCAGAGCCCTGATGTTATCTTATCCACTTTGTCCCCAGAGAGCAGAAATCCACTTTCCAACCCAAGAGCCAGCAAGAAGCATCTCTGATAGTTTAAGATTTTCTTTTTAATTGTGTGTATGGGTGGAGTGTGGGCACATAAGTGCAAGGGCCGAGGGAGGGAGTCCTGAGGCATCAGATGCCCTGAAGCTGGACTGACAGCTAGTGTGAGAAGCCTGGCATGGGTGCTGGGAATGAAACTCAGGTCCTCTGCAAGGCATGGTTCATGCTCTGCTCGCCTCCCCAGCCGCCAGCCATCGCATCTCGCCAGCCCTCCTTCTTTACTTCAGTGCAAGGCATGAGATAATATCAAAGGCAGCACATTCAAGCCACCCACAAGCTGCCTGCCTGGCTGTACCTTCCCAGAAAAGAAAAATGAATTGTGCATAATGCTTTTGTGTTGTCTAAAGTCTCGTTTCATTTTGCTGTGCAAAACGCTGTCTTTCCTCTAAGTATTTATTGACACGTCTGGCTAGTGCTTATTAAAAAGCATTTTAAACAGCAAAGGCAGCCAATCGTTGCATCTGTTTGGGGGGTTGAAATTGAGAAGGCCCAGTGTCTTGTATTTCTTTCTTTTATTTGGCTCATCTGCGGCTGACTCTTTAAATTTCTTACGATACTTGCTCTTTATAAAACCCTGCAAAGTGCGTGAGGAATGCTAGGTGTCGTAGACTAATCTTTTTGTACATTGTGAAGATATATCTTTGCCAAGGCACATTCTGATTGGCTTAATAAAAGACCTGGCTGGCCAATAGCTAGGCAGTAAGAGGTTAGGCAGGAGAGACAAAGTGAGAGGATGCTGGGAAGAGGAAGGGAGGAGTCATGGGTTTACCAGTTAGATGCAAAGGGAGCAGGGGATGAACATGCCATGCTAATAAAGATACAGCCACATGGCAGAGAGCATAAATAAGGAATATGGGTTAACTTAAGTGAAAAGAGCTAGTTAGTAACAAGCCTAAGCTATCAGCTAAGCATTTATAACTTAATAGTAAGTCTTCATGTGGTTGGGAGCTGTCGGTCCTGACGACAAACTTTGCTTACAGCTAGGGATTTGCCCTGTGGTACCTGATAGAATCCATCTACCTCCTTAACTCACAGTGGTGCCTGCTCCTCCATTCATAAAATTTATAAACATAAACCTAGAGTTTAATCCCAGCACTCAGGAGGCAGAGACAGGAGGATCTCTGAGATCAAGGCCAGCATAACCAGTTGGTCTATGGTCTGCATAGCCAGTTCCAGGCCAGCTAGAACTACACAGTAAAACTCTGACTCAATGAATAAACAAGTTAATTAAGTAATTCAAGAGAATAATGTCAATTTTCTCATAAAACTGGTAAAAACATTTAACTAAGTTTAACTAGGTATTGGAAAGTTCTTAACAGGATGCCTATCACAAAGTAAACATGAAGTAAGTGTCAGCTCACAAATCAGACGCCATTACTTCAGGCTCCTCAGCCCCTGTGGATGGTCCCTAACTCCTGCTTGCATGGAAGGTGATGACTCCAGTCCTGAGCCCTGGCTGCCTCATCCCTCCTCTTATTTCCATCTCAAGGAAAGAAATTCTTCTTCCTTGCCAGGATTACCCTGCCTTTCAGCTCTCCCTTCTTCCCTCTCTCCTTCCTCCCTTTCTTGCTCTGTCCTTCCTTTCTCTTCTTCTCTCTAACTCTCTTCCTTCCCTCTCCTACTCTTTTTCCTTCCTTCCTCCTTCCTTCCTTCCTCCTTCCTTCCTTCCTCCTGCCTTCCTTCCTCCTTCCTTACTCCTTCCTTACTTCCTTCTGCCTTTCTTCCTCCTGTCTTCCTTCTGGCTCAGAACTTTTCTCAGCTCTTGTCTTGGTTTGGGTTTTTGTTGCTGTGAAGAGACAATGTGAACACAGCAACTCTTATAAATGAAAACATTTAATTGAGGGGGCTGGCTTACTGTTTCAGAGGTTCAGTTCATTATCTTCATAGTGGAGAGCATAGCAGCATGCAGGCAGACGTGGTGCTGGAGCTGAGAGCCCTACGTCTTGACTCAGAGGCAACAGGAAGTCAACTGACTCACTGGACAGTATCCTGAGCATAGCAAACTTCAAAGCCCGCCCCACATTGACACATTTCCTCCAACAAGGTCATACCCACTACAACAAAGTTACACCTCCTAATAGTGCCACTCCCTATGAGCTTAGGAGGCCAAATACATTCATTACCACATTTGTCTTTTTTTTTTTTCAATGAGTACATTTCTCCCTGGGTTTTACCCTCTGGTCTTGTTGTAAACAATCCTCTCCTGCCCAACTGCAATAAATCAACCTTAAACACCATGGTTCCATTATCTGTAGAGACATAATAAACTATTCCATGTGTTAGTGGCTTAAAATAATGAAGCACTTCGTTCTCATGGCTCCTGCTAGTCAAGTGCACAGTAGCGCTCCTGTTGCTCTGGAGAGCTCCAGGGAAGAGAATTGAAATTACTGGAATTTCCACTGGAGTATTCAATGTTTACACCTTGCTACAGCTTTTATTTATGCACACACTGAGTACTGTTACCAATGATAATCTTTTTTTTAATAAGTATTCTTTTTTAAATTTAATGTTTTCTTTATTATTTATTATGTATACAATATTCTGTCTGCATATATGCCTGCAGGACAGAAGAGGGCAGCAGATCTTATTACAGATGGTTGTGAGCCACCATGTGGTTGCTGGGAATTGAACTCAGGACCTTTGGAAGATCAGTCAGTGATCTTAACCTCTGAGCCATCTCTCCAGCCCCCAATGATAATCTTTATTTTACAAGACTGCAGCATAAAATAAAGACAATCTATATCTTTTTTCCCCTCATATATCATTGTTCCTTGGAATCCCCTGGTCCAGGCTCTGACTGCTGGTAAACTTTGACCACACATAGTGCTGACTCAGCAAAGAGTAGACAAGCGAACTATGGGAGCACCAGAGGCAACATGTTAGTTACTTTGTTGCTGTGATGAAAACACCATGACAGAAGCAACTTACTGAAGAGCTTATCTGGCCTTACAATTCCAGAAGGGAGACAGCCCATCACGGCAGGGGAGACAGCCCATCACAGCAGGGGAGACAGTCCATCACGGCAGGGAAGACATGGCAGCAAGGAAAAGAACCTGAGAGGTCACATCTCTATCCACAGGCAGGAAGGAGAGAGAGGGGAGAGAGAAAGAGAGAGAGAGAGAGAGAGAGAGAGAGAGAGAGAGAGAGAGAGCAACTTCAGAGACCTCCCCCAGTGATGTACCTTCTCCCACAAGGCTGCACCTCCTGAAGGTTACACAACCTCCCCAAATAGTGTCATCAACCAGGGTCCAGGTGTTCAAGAACCTGAGCCTAGGGGGACATTGCTCATTCAAATCACCATAGGTAATAACTATTGGAGATCCTTTTAGAAGGCAGCTTGTGTTCTATCTGCTTTTCACCAGAAAGAAAAGGCAGTCCCATCATCTACTATGGATGTTTACTCAGGTAAAGTTCCTCTGTCCAAGTAACTAATGTTGACTCCAGGTATTCAGAAGAGAAAGTCATTGAAATGACACTGGCAGAGCCAAAAGGCACCACTGCTGCTGTTACACTTCAAGGGTCACACCTAAAAACAGGTCCCAGAGCACCCTGAAAAGAAAGAATTCCTACTTCACTACACCATCAGCACACCCCACTGGGCACCACCAAACAATACAGTCACAATCAGTTCTCCCTATGGCCACACTCAGTGCTCGCTCGCTCTCTCCTCTCTCTCTCTCTCTCTCTCTCTCTCTCTCTCTCTCTCTCTCCCTCTCTCTCTGATGCAGGATGTCCTTCTGTATATGTGTTGCTTTTATTGGTTGATGAATAAAGCTTTTGCAGCCAATGGCTTAGTAGAGTAAAGCCAGGTGGGAAAACCAAACAGAGGCAGATAGAGTAGGTGGAGTCAGGGAGATGCCATGTTGCTGCCAAAGAAAGCAGACATCATGTAGATGCCCAAGAAGCAAGAGGTAACAAATCATGAGCTTTGTGGTAAAGTACAAAATTATAGAAATGGATAAATTTAAGATATAAGAGCTAGTTAGCCTGAGTCACTGGCTAAACAGTGTTGCATTTAATATAGTTTCTGTGTGATTATTCAGGTCTGGGCAGCCAGGAACGAATGAGCAGTCTCTGTTTACATCTCTCTCTCTCTCTCTCCCCCTCTCCCCACCCCCCAATTCAGCAGGTTATTTTCCTTTTGAAAAGACATTTATTTACTTGTGTGTGCACTGGTCAGAAGACAACTTACATTATTAGTTCTCCCCTTCCACCAAGTAGGTTTCATGAATTGAACTCAACAGTCTCTTTTCCAAGTGAGCAGCTAAGCAGATGGTTGGCATGGGTATGTCTGATGTGTGTGGCCTCACATTGCTATAGTCTACCTGCACAAAATGATGGAGATTTCTAATCATTGAGTTCTGCTTTGAATGAGGCAAGAAATAAGAATCTGGAAACAACCCAAACATAATAAAGGCTTTGAAGAAAATGTAGGATACCCAAAATAATGGTAGCGTCCACAACTCCCACCCCTGCTTCATGTTCCGCAATTGGTTGTGGTCCCTGCCATTCCACTAAAGCTACTCCTCTCCAACAATGAGGCATTCCTGTGCCTATAAGGGAAGTTAAAGTGCACTTTGGCCATCAGGTGCAGGAGCCTGGGGAAGAATTCCTGTTCAGACGATGTGTTATTGGGGAAGGAGGGTGTAGTTTTCCAGAGAAGTCAGGTTAGGAAGCTGGAGAAAAGACAGGAAGAAAGAGTGGGACAAGACTCCGTTTTGAATGACTACATTCCACCGGATTCCACAAGGGATATATAGGCAGAAGTCAGGCTCCAGACTGAATGCTCCCGAGGCCAGGGAACAGAGGTTTCAGGGTCTACATTGGAGTGGCAGAAATGACAAGGGACTCCTGGCATCTCAGTCATGCAGGTAATGGGAGGGCCTCACCACCTGAAGGCAGTGCGCTGGAAAGGACCCAGGTCTGAATCACGAGAGAACAGAGAGCACCGATGCCTGCAGAGCAAGTAATTTGCTTCAGCAGAAAGGAACTATCGTGCCCAGTGCAGCCAGGGTCTGAGAGGCACTGCAAGTGTGCCCTCTGTGAGTCTGCCCCACAGCGTTGTCAAGCAAGAAGCAATTCTTGCCCTAGTGCCCTGAGCCCATCTTGACCAGCCGCCAGATTGTTGGTTTACCCCAAACATGCCCAACCCTCTTTTGGATCACTATTTCCCTTTTTCAGATGTTATGAATGCTCTCACTTAGTTTGGTCTGCTGCAGAGTTCTCCAGTCTGTGGCCCCAAAGACAGTGTCACTGAGTCTTCCCTGGCTACCTCTGCAGTTCCGAGCAGTTCCCTCGTGCATAATGCTATGTTCCACTGGATGCTCTCCCTGCTTTATCACAACTGTTTGTATCTTATGCTTTTCCTAGTGATTTTCAGCTTGTTATTTGTTTTTGAGACAGAGTCTCATGTAGCCCAGGTTGACCTCCAGCTCACTATGTAGTGAGTCTATGACCTCAAACTCCTGATCCTGTCTCCACCTCCTTGGAGATGGGATTACAGGCATGCGCCACCATGCCCAGTTTTAAGGATTACTACTAGGGATGGGATTCAGGGCTTTGTGCATGCAAGGGGAGGGCTCGACCAAATGAACCACATTCCCCACTCACTAAATCAGATTTCCATGCAGCACCTTGTTAACTGTATTCATCCACATGTTTTATTAAAAGAATAGAAAAGAATCTCGTCTTTGAGTCCATGGTACATGCAGAACATGTAGGTCATTTTTAAAATAGAACATTCCATGAAGCTGAGTGCATGTAAATATTTTTAAAGAAACCTTTAATGGACTTACTAACGTAAATATGTTTCTGTTGGGTCAGAGGGATGATACATGCACTTTCCTGGCATTATCCTGATCTTAGATGCATGTGGGAAATAGACAGTCTACTTTTGATTCTCCTACCAAAAGTTTCCCAGGCAATCTTGGTGCAGGAGATTTCTCTGTATTCTGTCAATCATATCTTAAATAAATACTGATTGGTCGGTAGCCAGGCAGGAAGTATAGGCAGGAAACCAGACAGGAAGTAGAGGTGGGGCAATGAGAACAGGAGTATTCTGGGAAGCAGGAAGCTCCCTTTGGCGGTCCTGCCCAGACCACCTAAGAAGCAGGATGTGACCTGCTCTGCTGAAAATGGTACTGAGCCATGTGGCTAACACAGATAAGAATATTGGGTTGATATAAGTTAAAAGAGTTAATAAGAAGCCTGAGCTAATGGGCCAATCAGTTTATAATCTTCTGGAGACCTCTGTGTGATTTTCTCTGGGACTAAACGACTGGGGGACCATGCGGGACAGAAACCCCAATTAGCAGGCCCTCATGTTACAGAATCTCTCCAACTCTGTTAGATGCTTGTCCTAAGATAAGCACACCCAGAGTCCGCCTGCGCAGGGCTTATGTGTGACTAGCAGTCAAGGACCAGGTGGCCTCCTGTGGTGTCTTCTACTTAATATCTATCAAGTGGCTTCCTTTGTTCCTGTATTAGACGAGGACTGGAAGTGCATGGTGGGGTCCTGTTCCATGTATTATCTCATGGTGAATTCCCTGGACTCACAAGTCTCTGTCTGCCACAGTCTGCTCTCTGCCTTCCATACCAGCCCTGTCCCTGCTAGGCAGCAGCTGCCCTCATTCATCCTCCCTTGGGATGTGACTTAGCTGACATGATTCCTCCTCCTATGGTGTTAAAAATTGAGTCAGACCGGCAGGGGTGGAGGTGGTGCACACCTCTAATTCCAGCCCTTGGGAGGCAGAGGTAGGCAGAGCTCCAAGCTCAAGGCCACCCTGATGTATAGGGTGAGTTCCAGGATGGACAGAGCTACAGAGAAACCCTGTCTCAGGGTTTTGTACACACTAACCGAGCACTCTACCACTGAGCTGCACACCCTACCATGGTTGCCCCCCCTTCATCCCTCAGATCTTAGGTCTCTTAACATCCTCTCTCAGGTGACCCTCATATCCTTTCCCCCTGTGCTGTCAATTGTAAGATTCTATCTTATATCCCCCAAGTGCTCATAACGACCTGAAATCATTAAGTGAATGTCCCTTTTCTGACCAAAGGAAGCTGCCTTCTATGAACGCCCAGGACAATAGCAATGCTTAGATCATCATAACTTCTCCAGTAGCAACTGTTAAGTGAATGGTTGGGAAAGCATGATTTTGAGATGAAAAGTCTTATTGTGGTGGTTTGAAAGAAAATGGCCCCCAAAGGAGAGGCACCACGAGAAGGTGTGACCTTGTAGTAGATGTGGTCTTGTGGAGGAAGTATGTCACTTTGGGGGTGGGCTTTGAGGTCTTCCATGCTCAAGATACTGCCCAGCTAGACAGACCACTTTCTGTTGCCTGCGGATCAAGATGTAGGAATCTCAGCTCTGTCTCCAGCACACGGCTGCTTGCACACCAGCATGACATACCACAATGATAACGAATTAAACCTATGAAAATTTAAGCCACTCCAATTAAATATTTTTCCTGTATAAGAGTTGTAGTCACGGTGTCTCTTCACAGTAATACAAACCCTGAAACACTTATTAAGCCTATTTTTAAAGCCACAAAATTATAAAGCAATAAATAAACTTAACTTCACAAAAATTTAAGAGTTCTGTAGTATAAAATACAAGCACATCAAACTACAAGAAATCCTGGGAATACACGAAACCTGTCACAGGCTTATTCAAGGGTCCCCACCAGGCAAAATGACTGTCTTTGCCCCATGTTATAAAAAGTCTAACACAGTCCTAGATTACAACAGGATGAAGGATTAAGGTAGGAGGCTTGTAAATCCAAGGCTAGTCCGAGAGACACAGCAGGAGCCTTTCTCAAAACAAAACAAAACAAAACAAAAAAATAAAGGTTCGTGAAATCTTTCAGTGGGTAAAGGTGCTTGCTGTCAAGCCTGAAGACCAGAGTTCAATCCCATGGACCCACATAGGGGAAGAAAAGAACCAATTCTTACAAGCTTTTTTCTGACCTTTACATATACTACACACACACACACACACACACAAATACATACATACATACATACAGGTAATTTTAAAAGCAAACGAAACACTCAGGAACATTAATTAGCTCCAAGTAAGCGATAGTGGTTGGCTATGATGCTGTTAAATTCCCAGTGAACTGGAACTGTTTTCTGCACAGCGCTTTCCACCCCTGCAGTCCCGGAATCACCTGGGAACGCAGTCTGTCCATTACCAGGCCATCTAGCTAATCCCTCAGGGAAGGAACGATGCCCTGTTAGTCATTACATCCGAGGGCAGCATGATGCTTGCCGTGACATGGACATAGCCCAGGGAGATGAGTACAGAGACTCATGAATAAAGCCTGCAACGGGTTAGAGATGACGAGGGTGCTGCGTTCCTTCCTAGGGACCAGAACAAGGAAGAGAAGTGGAGGCATGAAGGAGTTCATACATAACAATGACTGCTACTGTCTTTGTTGATAGAAGGAGAGGAACGTAAGAAATTCAAGGAATGTAAAGAAGGCAGGCGGTGGTCATATAAGACAAACAAACTAATCTTTCAGGAAAGGCCCCTGAGCACACTGACTGCTCCATTGACATCTGCTGTTGTGAGTTAAAGCAAGAACTAATCAATCAGTTGTGTGACGTCAACCAGTAGTAATTAATGGGCTCAAGGGAAGGTAGGTACCTAGGAGGTGAAGATTTACATTTAATCATGATTGCATGTTTGCTTACTGAGTAAGTCCCTAGAAAGTGTGTCTTCAAAAATCTTGACATGGGCAAGAGGTGATTACAAGGATGGGCCATCGACTCTAATTTGAGAAGAATGGAAAATGAGGACATGATATAGGGCCTGGAGATGAACATGCATTAGGACCAAAGCATAACTCAGGCTGGAGAGGCGGTTCAGCAGTTAAAGACACTAGATGCCCTTGCAGAGAAGCAGAGTTTGATTCCCAGCACCCACAGTGGTATCCCACCACCACCTGTACGTCCAGCTCCATAGGATCTGATGCCCCCTTTTGGATGCTAGACTTATCTGCATGCACATGTGCATATATGCACGCAGACACACAAATACACAGAAATAAACAACCAAACAAATCTTAAAGAATGACAGCCTTAACTGAAGTTAAAGAATTGTTGGGATGGAGAGGGGTAGAAGGATCGGAAGTGAATGTCAGGTAAATACCCGAGTACGGAAACTAGTTGTGAGAACTGGCGAATCCATTGTGACGGAATGTTCGTAATTCATCATGGTGGTGAGTGGCTTAGGAGGGGGAAAGGAAATAAGGAAAGAAGTAGAGAGAATGAAACTCACAAGCAAGATGAAGCCTCCGCCCCAGGGAGCAGAGGTGGAGTCCTGAATGGCAAGCTTCTCACGGTGTGACGGTGTGACGTGTTTGTCCACACTGTACACAAGATGGTATCTTGAGTAATTGCCTGAGGTCACTGGGAGTAAGGAGTTGATCTGGAATTTGAACCAAAGTTCATCTTGATCTGAAGATTATTAAATTATTTCTATGCACTGTGTAGATTCCCGTTCTACTGTTAAAACGAAGCAGAAGTAGATCAAAACATGACCCATATATCAACTAGTGAACTCTAAGCTCTGAAGGTAAATAAAGGCATTGTTGAAATGTCTAAGGAAGAGAGGAGTCAGGCTCTAGAAACCTTAACCACGTGGATGTCATTAAATTTCTGAACATGGTCAACACAAATGTGATTTAACAGGACCCAAAGCACTTCAGAAAGGAAAGTACAGAATTGAATCTCAAAAGCTCAGAACTAGAAGTAAGCTAACATAGGGTTTTACTCAGCCCAATTCTTTTCTTGGAAAACACATTCAAAAATGTTAAATGGTGCTAGTCAGTGGTGGCACAAGCCTTTAATCCCAGCACTCGAGAAGCAGAGGTAGGAGGATCTCTGCAAATTCAAGGTCAGCCTGCTCTACAGAGCAAGTTCCGTGACAGCCAGGGCTACACAGAGAAATCCCGTCTAGAAAAACAAAACAAACCAACAAATGAAATTTTAAGCCAGGTCACCCAGGACTGTCAGCCCTTGACACCACATAGAATGTAGTGCCCTTTCTCCACCCCAAGACTGTATCCTGGGTTAGATCAACAACCAAGACACTCCACTTTGCTGCGGCATCCCCTCCTGTTTGGTCCTCCTGGTATCCATGTTGTGATTTTACAGATGTCCTGCTGCCCTCGGGTCCTTCATAGGAATGATGATTGCCAGTTACCTGCTGTAAATACCGGCTCAAATCTTGCCAGAACTTATCTTCCTGATAGGGCCATTCCCAAAACGCTCAAGAGAAACTGGAAGGCTGGGTGCCTGCTGCCAAGAAGTAAGTTACTGGTGATGGTCCAAGCTTCTTCAAAGAAGTGGGGTTTGGCACCTGGGTGTGTTTTGTACCTTTCAGGCTCTTGCTTCTTCTAGGAGCTGGCTAGAGGAGGATGCTGGGACACAAATTGGAAATTGCTTCCTTCTTTACAAGACTTACTTCAGGAATAATTGATAGAGGCTCATCGCCATTACTAAACATTGTGTTAAGCATTCTTGACAACACTGGATTTCTAAAATGGGGGCTATTAAGGCAAGTGGCAATGTAGGGCTTCATAAATTATGAATTACAAGTCACGGATGAATGCAGATAACCCGTAATCAGGAGACAGATGGTAATTAGAAGCAGCTCTCCTTTAGGAAAGCAGTTTTGATTTGGATTTGTGTTTGGATGCTGCAGTACCTTTTAAAGCAAGGAAAAAGTGACAGCCCCGTGCATAAATAATCTGTGAGAGATCTGCATGGGATCTTTTCTCTTTTGTGGGTCAAAAGCAGTAAGTTAAAAGAAAATGCCCCATCACTTATTATTGTTGGTAATGACTGTCATTGATTAGCTGGGAAGGGAGGGTGGGGCAGAGAGCTTGTATTTCTAAATTTGATCCTCCCCCACTATTGTCAAAGACTCTGCTCTAACCAGTTTGACCAACTGGGTCAGGAGGTTGGTCAGTACCTTCCCAGGAAGCAGGATCGCACTCACACACAGATCTTCATTTTCCAAGCCACTCCCTGTGACCCCAGGGATATAGAGAGAGCAGAGAGGAAATGCAGGCAGTCCTCCACACAGGCTGCTGTGCAACTCAGCTGAGATGTCAAACAGAAGCAGATGTGTCTGTCCCTCCAACAGGACAGGCATTTTAATAAAATCTACAAAATGTAGTTAAGTTCCCAGGCAAAACATATTGGGTGGCAGCATGAACTTTAAAGGAAGGTTAAATGCATTATTCCTAAAGATTTCCAGAATATTGAGGGCCGAATCCTCTGGAGATTTCTCTAAATACAGCACTGAGAATTTGCCAACTACATTATTAGAGGCTGATGGACCACTCAGCCTACAAAGATTAATAGTAATAATTATGTTCACATTTGGCCGTGGTGGTACCCAGCTGTGACCTCGGTACTTACGGACCAGGCAGGAGGATCAAGAGTCAGGGACCCATTAGGCTACATAATGAGACTCTGTCTCAAAAATAACTCCAATAATAACAATGTACAACATAGACTTGGTACAATGCTTTGCATCAGGAAACACATATCCTTTAGAGAGGTCAAAATAATAAACATTTATTTTAATTCTTAAAATGTACATTTAAATATATAGTCAGCTTAACATATATTGAAATGGTTGTAGTTTCCCAGCATAAAGCTTGGTTTTGAGAAATAATTTTAGGACTATCAAGTTAGAAATATAAGCAAATTAGTGTCAGTATTGTCATATGGCTGAGGTTTCATAAGTGATAATTTTGTTCTTGTGTTTTATGGACTTCATAAATGTGCCTGAGTTTCTCTGGAAATTTTGTAATAATTTCTTACCCTTTGAATTGAATCTTCACAGGACTCGGATTTTGCAGGATTACAGACAGATGTCTGAAATTCTTCTCTGAACACTAAATGATGGAACTTTCCATGTTATGATGGGCAGCTGGCCTGAGTAGTCTGTGTCTCTCTTCCCTACCCTCTATCCAGGGACAGTACAAAACTGCCTGTCAAGAGAACATTTATATTATGGCTTTTGGTAAATACTGTAAATTAGGCTTTGGTTTTACCTATTCTAGATACCCAGTTAGTAAATATTCTTCAAAATAAAACTGCATTAATTTTTCTTTTTCAGGGCAGCTTCATGCATTGCTGGGAAAGGGCTCCTCCCAGGCCACCAAGCCAGACTCCCTGGCCTGGGTAAAAAAGTTCCCCAAAAGAATGGCTAGGTCTCTGCACAATGAGAAATGTCCATTAAACCACTAAATACATTACTTAAGGGAACAGTGATAAGACAGTGTGGCCTAGGGCCTATAAAAGGACAGTATTTAAGTACCAAAAAACAAAACACTTTTTAAAAATGATTTATTTATTTTTATTTTATGTTCATTGGTATTTTGCTTGGATGTATGTCTGTATGAGGTGTCAGATTTCCTGGAACCGGAGTTACAAACAGTTATGAACTGCCACGTGGGTGCTGGGAACTGAACCAAGGTCCTCTGGAAGAGCAGTCAATACTGGTAACCACTGAACCACCTCTCCCGCCCCCAGACAACACCCTTTTCTAACAAGCGAAGTCCTAACTATTGTAACATGACCTAAGTGGGCCATTTACTTTTAGAAGAGGCACCTGGAGAGAACACCTTCCCAATTACACCAGTAAACCAGTTTCCTCTTTAGCCCCTCGTGCTACCCACTGCTCTGAACAGACTGATGCGGAATGAAATCTAGATATACACCAAGCATGGAGCCATCATCAAAAAGCTAGGACCCACTGTGTACACTTAGGATTCCAGCTACTCTGGCGTCTGGATGGGAGAATAACGTGAGTGTGTGTTCACATGTACGTGCATGCCTCACATGTGTGTTTCTATGCATGTGTGCAGGTGCCCATGGAGGCCAGAGGAGGGCATTGGATCTGTTGGAGCTGGACTTACAGGCAGTTAGTTGTAAATTGACTGACATGGGTACTGTACACAGAACTCAGTTGCTGTCTAACAACTTAACCCAATGGTTCTCAACTTTCCCAATGCTGTGACCCTTTTAACAGTTCCTCATGTGTGGTGACCCCCAACCGTACAATTATTTCATTGCTACTTCATAACTATCATTTGGCTACTGTTATAAATAGTAAAATAAAAATCTGATATTCGAAGGAGTTGCAACCTGCAGGTTGAGAACCACTGATTTGACTGCTGAGCCATCTCTCCAGTTCTGGGATCACTTCTTGCTCCCAGGAGTTCCAGCAACATAGAGAAACTTTGTCTCACTGAATAAAGGATAAATATCTGTTCTATTTTTTTAAGTTAAAGTCTTTTTTTAATTAAAAAAGTGAAAGGAGTACAGATGTCTCAAGAACACAATGAGCAAGCTCAAGATGATGTGGTGGGGGGGGGGATAGTGTTGCTAGCAACTAACTATCCCTGTAACAAATTCATATATGTATGTATCAAGTTTTTCCTAGCACTCACCTATCCTCATTCTCAACCTCCATCTTTTGATATTCCTACAGCCTTACAGAAAGTTTCTTTGGAGGATCTCAAAGTTCAGAACCCCAGCGGCCAACATGATTGGTCTATGCCGTTCAGAAATTGTAACTTAAGGTCAAGCTTAATGTGCATAGCTCTAATCTCACCCCAAGAAGGCAGAAGCAGGAGTATCCAGGGTCAAAGGTTATCCTTGGATGTAGAAAGAGCTCGAGTCAGTCTCCACTACTGTAGGAAATCATACAGCCAATAGCCTTTAAGTTAACCGCCCACTGGGGCGTGGCCTCTTTTACTAATTATGCCAATGTAATGCAGGCATTTGGCCTCTTTTCCAGCTATGGGATTCGGTTTCTGTTCTCCGATCCAGCAGAGGATTCTGATTTGTGAGTCTATTCTAAATAAATAACCGTCTATTATTCTCAATTCTGAGTAAGTGTGGGATTTCTTTTAAGCGTCCTTCTTCACTTCACTACATGGAAACCTCCCGAAGAAAAGAGAGCACAGAGGAGGGCATTAAGTCAGTGGTAGGACACTTACCTAGGGTACTCTAGGTCCCAGGTTTAATTTGCAGTAAAACACACATGGGGCTCGTGAGAGCTTCAGAAATCACATAAACATTCTACATCTCTGCTTGAATTTACACTTCCACATTCCCACAGGCACTGAGCTTGTCCCTGCAGGGCTCCTGATCCCAGAGGTCCTCTTATCACTGGGTTGTGGGTTTTGTGATTGTTGTTTGTTTTTGTTTTTAAGCCAGGTTCTCTCTACTTAGCACCGGCTGTCCTGGAATTCATTGTATAGACCAGGCTGGCCTTGAACTCATAGAGATCATGCCTCTGCCACCCAAGTGCTGGCATTAAGAGTTGGCCACCATGCCCAGCTTCATTACTGATTTTAATTGACTATCGGAATACTCCTAGACCATGCAGACGGTGACCAGATGGCACCGACTAAGTTGAGAGAGTCACAGTTATTCCTGAGATCCGCCACTGAAGTAAGTCAGCAGTTGCAGGGCTTCCAACAGCACAATCTAGGGAACCTGTTAGGCATTGTTTTCTATGAGACAGGTGCAATCCTAGGTATCAAATGAGGAAGGCAGAGCAATGGCTCTTCCAGGTTGCCTTGCTAACAGCAGAACCAAGATTATAATCTGATAATTTCTCTGCCTTCAGCAGACCCCTACAACTATGAAGAATATTGCCCACCATAACAAAGTTCCTGTGTGGCAGTACAGATTCACATGCGTTTGCTCTCTCCAAACAAGCTGGGAGCCCCAGAGCCTGGCTTGATGCCATGTCAGTCAAATCCTGAGAAAGGGCTTCAGAGTTGTGGACGGTCAGATGTGAGGTGTGGTTGGCTCCTGTGTGTCCTGAGGAGCGAGCTTGCTGAGTAGGCACAGCTCAGCCCACTGGCCGGCTCCTCAGGCCAAATGTCTATGTAAAGAGTTTTTAGACTTTACAAAAACAGTTAATTGGCTGCCAAAGGTCCTCGCTACCATTTTGTTGTTTGTACTGCCGATCACAGAAAAACAAGCAAGTCCATTCCTCCACAAGAAATTCCTGTTCCTGGCCCTTTCTCTGAGCTACATTCTTTCTCTGAGTGTCACATTCTCTTTCTTGCCCTGGAATGATACACACCTAGCAAGAAAACCACTCTCACATCTGCAGTCTAGATGGTAATCTTTGTCTGTATTCTGTGACTGTAACAAAGTGTCTATGAATGGATAGTCTATCATGACAAGAGGTTTCTTTGTCCATATTCTGTGACTGTAACAAAGTATCTATGGATGGTCTATCATGACAAGCGGTTTCTTTAGCTCACTGTTTTGGAGGCTTGAAGTCCAAGATCAGGTTGCCTCATTTGGTCCAGCCTGTCACAAGGGCCTTCTGTGGTAGAGAAACATACATAAGAGGCAGAAGCATATGTAAGAGGCAGAAACATATGTAAGAGGCAAGACAATCCACATGGAAGACAGGAATTACCACATGGAGGCGCGGCTAGGCTCACTCTTTATGAGAGCTCACTCTCACAGGAACTAGTCTGGGAAGACAGGCTCGACACCAGGAGACCAGCATTCATGCATTCAGGAAGCCAAACCCCTCTGTGTGTATATCTCACTTCCTCAGCACAGGACATCAGTGTTCACATGGGGACCACATTCAAGCTATGACACAACCCACACCCTCTAGGTCTGTGGCCGTCATCATGAAGATTTCTCAGTGCAGTGTGCTATTACAATAATAATAATTATTATTGTTAATTATTCTGATGCCCCAGAAACCTGGTGTAGGAGGTCCTTCTCACTATGTGTTGCTTTCATTGGTTGAATAAAAAAAATTCCCTTGCCTTTTGATAGGGCATAACTTAGATAGGTGGAGTAGACAGAACTGGATTCTGGGAAGAAGGGCAGTGTGGCAGATGCCATGAAGCTCCTGCCTGAGACTGATGCTGGTTAGAATCTTTCCCTGGTAAGCCACAACCTCGTGGTGTTACACAGATTGGTAGAAATGGGTTAAATCAAGATGTGAGAGTTAGCAAATAATAGGCTAGAGATAATGGGCCAGCAGTAATTTAATTAATACAATTTCTGTGTGATTATTTTGGGGGTTAAGCTATCTGGGTGGCTGGGAGCCAGGCGGCAGGGACAAAAAGCAGGCCCACTCCTCACCATACAGAAACCCAAGCATTTTCAGCTGAAACATATGAAGGTTTGTTCATCTCATTGAAAAAGAAGTCTAGCCAGTCATGGTGATGTGGCCATGTAATCAAGGACTCTGTCCTAATCAATGGATCAACCCACTCAGGTATTAACTGAATTGGGCTTAGTGGGATATCTCAAGAATTGTTCTGATATAAAAGCCAGGTCAGTTAGATTATGGTCACGCCATGTTTGGTCCATCTAGAAAGCCTTCCTAAGAGGTCTGGCAAGCACTGATGACTCCCAGCCTCCAGAGCAAGCATGTGTTCTTTATAAAGTCTTCAATGAGCTAAATCACCACCATTCAAATCCTCACACTCCTAGGGCCTATCCCAACATTCTCCAGAACTTTTGGTTCAAATCTTCCAATTATGCTCTTTTGAAACCCCACAGCAACTCTCCAGAAACACACCCCAACCTTATCACTACAGACAACCCTCTGTTCTATGGCAGAGGGACTGCTGGAGTTTGGATCTATAATAATGTCCCCAAAAGGTCCTGTGCTAAAGGCCCTTTCTCCACCTTGCCTCATCATAAGCCTTGCAGCACTAAATCATCCAAGACCGTGAGGCAAAATAAAACTCTCTGTCTTTACATTGATGCTCTCGGGGAGCCAATACCAGGACATACTATGCTTCTGCCCACTAGGAAGGGACTCCATCCTCACTGCTCTCCTGCTGAAATGTTTGCACTGCCCACTTTGGTGAGGGTGGCAGGCAGAGTAGAAACATCTGTGAGAAGTTTGCATTTTTAAGAATTCCATAGTTGTAGGAGTCCACACACCTGCAAGTGTAGGTTGGACAGAAAGGCAGAAGTGCGGCAGTGGGAGACACATCAGGAATGTGAGCTACATAGTCATGTTAATTTCCTTCAGGGCTGACTCAGGCCTAATCTGGTTACAGCTTCCTATGCCTGGCATTGAAAGCCCAGCTTCATGGCTGGTTGTACCATACAGCATCCACTCATAGTGTTGCATGTATATCAGATTTACAAACAAGACAAGATCCCTTCCTCAGAGAAGTCATTCACTTCATGACTCTGAGCGTGGCACTGCCCTGTAGCCCTTGGAATCCTTGCTATACTTTTTCTGTCTGAGATCACGTAGGAGCTTCACACTCTCAGACCTGCTGTGGGCACGCTGAGAACTGTTGACAATTCTGAGCCAGAAGAAGAGAGCTGTTCAACCTTTACATCCACATAAAACCTGAGAAAACTTTAAAAAAAGTTCTAAATATACAAAAATAGAGCCAAATGTGTCTTCCTAGTCTCTAGTCTCTCATTATGGCCACAGTACCTATATGTGTCTCCCAGAAGGTACCTTCAGAAAGACCCAACCACCAAACACCATGCACTACCGCCATGAACTAAGCCAAGCTACACCAGTGGCAGCTGACAGAGTAGCTTAAGATTGATCTCATGCCATCAAAAAAAAAATATAAATGTGCATTCAAGACAGATCCAGATTGGGGAAAAACCCTCCAAATGAGTTACAGTGTGTTTAAAAATATATACAGGCTTGAGAGAGAAAAGAGAAAGGGTAGAGAAAGTCATAGATTTAAAAATTGTTTAAAAATAATAAAGTCTTGGGCTGGAGAGATGGCTCAATGGTTAAGAGCACCGCCTGCTCATCTAAAGGTCCTGAGTTTGATTCCCAGCAACCACATGGTGGCTCACAACCATCTGTAATGAGATCTGGTGCCCTCTTCTGGCCTGCAAGCATGAATGTAGGCAGAATATTGTATACATAATAAATATTAAAAAAATAATAAAGTCTTGGGGCTGGAGAGATGGATCAGTGGTTAAGAGCACTGACTGCTCTTCCAGAGGACCTGAGTTCAATTCCCAGCACCCACATGGCAGCTCACAACTGTCTGAAGATCCAGTTGGAGGGGATCTGACACCTTCACACCAATGCACATTAAATAAACCATAAAAATATTAAAAAAATAATAAAGTCTTTAAAAAAGAAATAGAGAAAATATATAATAATCACATAAAGATGAGAAATAGAGAGAGTCTAGATTCTGTATGTTATTGCATTGTCTCTAGATTTCCAATTGCTAATGGAGGAACAACAGCTGCTAGGACACATTGGATTATGAAAATTGTTGGAATAAACCAACTTATATATTTAAAAATTGTCTTGACTTCAAAATGGAACTCAAAAGATATGTTACTTTGGGGAAGTGGTTATGCTTTTATTTCCACAGGAGATGAGAGGCTGTGGATTCATTGCAGGTTGATATGGATCATGTTCGATTGGAGAAGACCCTGTGAGAACCCTGGTTACAGACATAAAGAAATAAACCTAGAAGAACTATAAGACATGTGATGTCTATTTTGCCTGCTCAAATCTAAAAAAGAATCATCTTTGGCTATCTTGTGTGCAATGCACAGTCTATACTTATATTAATGCAGATATGTGTGTTATCTTCAAAAGTTTATGTATGTTCAGAGCAAAGGGACCAGACACCAATGTAAACAAATGTCCCAGGTGACCCAGCATCTCAGATGCTTCTGTTGCAGTTTCCTCAGAGTTCTGCATCCGGAACAGTTTCAAGGCTGCTGGCTGAGATGGTCTAGTCTCACAACTACTCCAGTCAAGACTTAACCATATCCTAAATTTTCTCAGGGTCCCTCAAAGATGCCAGTGCCTCCAGACAACAGGAAGCAATCTAGAGAAAATGGTTCCCACATTCACAAAAGATGGGTTATGAATGTTTATTATTATTTAAGGGCTGTTGGTTACAGGTTGTTATTAGTCATAGTCAGAAAAAAAGCTAAACAAAAGAGTTACATTCAAACATCTCTTTCTAAAGAAAAAAGGGGGGATATGATATAGAAATGATGAAATAAAAGGGTAGATTATTGAATCTACTTTAGTCCAAAGAATAACTATTAAATTCAAAATATTTTACATTGGTATGGATTTTGGTTTATTAATACAAATTTAAAGTTAATTTTGTTACACTGTACCTATGTACCTTTTGGGGGAGGTATTTTTTGAGACAGGGTTTCTCTGTAGCTTTGGATCCTGTCCTGGAACTAGCTCTTGTAGACTAGAGTGGCCTTGAACTCACAGAGATCCGCCTGCCTCTGCCTCCCGAGTGCTGGGATTAAAGGCCTGAGATTAAAGAGTCACCAAGACATGAACTACATTCTGCTCTTCTTTAAAGTATTGTACCTATGCAGCTCATTTAACAATGTGATGTAAATTTCTAGCCCTTGAAAGTTATTATTACAAACTATTTAAGATAATTAAGAAATACAGATTAATAGTTAGTCATCTATAATAGTCAAACTTATAGTCACATTAAGGATGTTTCAAGGTCATACACAGGTATATTTAGATGGATAGATGGTCTTCAAACACTTAAAAGACCTACAGGATATGGAATTTAAGATGCTTAATAACCTAAGGCTTTTTATGACGGTGAGACACGTTTGCTCCTGGCAGTACCAATCTTCTTCACAGAATATAACGGGCATCAACAAAACTCTAAATGAAGTTTGCTTTCTTTATGGCAAAAGCTACCATTTGGGCAAAGAAACTGTTTTTCCCTCAATTGCTGACAGTCTACCATCCAAACTGGACCAGCAGGATGCAAAAAGAAAAAGTGATTGCCAAACTTTGCCAAGACAAGATAGGACAGCCTTCAAAATTCCCTGCTTCTCAGAAATGTCTGTCAGATATACCAGGTCTGTAGGCCAAAGTTCAATGCCCCAACATTACAGAAAAAGCTAGGGTGGCTCTCCAGGCAGTAAGATCTCTCTGTTGTTAGTTAACATTTCACTTTTCTGGGGTCTTTGGTGGAGTTAAAGACTAAATAATTAGATTTAAAATTTTCCTTAGGTTATGATAAAAAGGTAAATTAGGTAGAAAACTTTAGACTCAAAAAGATAGGACAGATAATAGACTATTTTCTCTAATTTTGCCAAATACAAATGGACTGGATATTGTAACTGTAATTCTTACTAGATAACTGTTTTTGTTTTATATAGTTTCACTACATTAAAGTTAAAATCTTTTTAATTAGACAAAAAGGGAGAAGTGTTGTAGAATAATCTTTGTGTACACTGTGAAGATGCATCTTTGCTAAAGCACTTTCTGATTGCTTTAATAAAGGAGCTGACTTTCCAGTAGCCAGGCAGGAAGTATAGGTGGGACAGCAAGACACAGAGGACGTTGAGAAGAAGAAGGGCAGTGTCTGGGAAATTGCAAGCAGACATAAAAGCAAGATGAATGTGCCGTGTTGAAAGAAGGTACCACTATGTGACAGAGGGTAGATAAGAAATTCTAAACTTTAACTAGTAACAAGCTAAAACAATAAGAAAATTAACTAGTAGCAAGCCTGAGCTTTCAACCAATCATTTAAAATTAATATTAAGTCTCTGTGCATTTACTAGGGAGTGCACAGTCCCAACGAAAAACTCTGCCTACAGGAAACAGGACCACCGGAAAGGCCTATCTTTAGGGTCTATACCAGGCTAGTAGCATTTGGAGTCACCTGCTTAATTGGTCCAGACAACATATTCAATATCCAAAGAAACTCACCATATACCAAACCTCTTTCTTAGTGAGAAAAGACACAGTATTCAATAACAGATGTTTTTATGGAAAAAGTGCAATGACCTAGCATTTGTCTAGTCATTGCCATGCTAGAAACTGTGTTAACATTTTGAAATATCTTTGATTCATATTATATCAGAACAGCTGGTGAACCTGCTGTCTCCTATAGTATGAGTCTATCAGCATAATGTCACGGGCAGGCAGGCAAGTAACAGCGTATACAATCTATGATTCAGCTATAGCCTTTGTAGATGCAATCCTGGCACAGTCAGGGCTGAAGGTTCTATGGAGCAGGATGACAAATGTGTATTGCTGATCTCATCAGGTGAAGACAAAGATTTCTGGTGTTCTCCACTTACTGAAATGGGTAAAATCATTGGTTACTGAGAGTCTGTCCCTCCCTAGACCAGATAGTTGTTAGTGGTGCAAAAAGTCTGTCCAAGAACGAGCCTGTAAAAAATCTACAGTTCAGAGTGGCGCCTATTCTCAGTTGCCCTCAAGTTCTATGAAGCAGTAACATGTTGCCTTGATCTTCCGAGACTCCAGGCCAGTAGAGACAATCCCTATAGCTTAGATGCAGCAAAACTATTTAAGATATTCAATCCCAAAGTGGCTGAACTTCACATAGAAGAATATCAAACAACCAAAAGTATGTTAAAATAGGTGCTTGCTACATACAAGAGGTTTATTTTTCCCCATTCATAAAACTTTCAATAGATGTGGGTCTACAAAGCAGATTACCGTCTTATTAAATGCCTTATTTACCATAATTATACAGAATCAATGAGGCTTTATTTTTAGGGTTTTTTGTTGTTGCTCTGGCTAAATTAGGAAATATATCAGAAAAAAAGCATAATTAGCCAATGTCTTCAAATGTTTGGTTGCAACAAATCTGAAATTCTCCACAAAATGAAACGTTGCTTCCACCACCTCTCAAGCAGATATGAACCATCACGTCAACATCAAAGCCCAAGGAAATCATTATATGTCATCTTTCTTCATATCTAGTGGCTTCTCTTGGCTCAAATAGCCATCCTTACTGTGAGCAGATGTTAGGAGGAACTACCAAACATGTACACGTTAATTTTGTATCCATCCCTGTGTACCTTGCACTTGGACCTTGGTACCCTGAGCATCAAGAGATGATACAGGCGTGGTGCAAAATCATCATCTTTCTTCTCCGTAGGAGATGCAGCTTCCAATGTCAGGGAAAGGGCTCTACAAAATATTTGTAAAGTTCATATGGTCTTTCAAATTCTTCTAAATCTCCCCACCTAGCCCAGTCCAGTGACTCAGTCCAGCCCTGGTCAGAGTCTGAGTTTTCACTGATGGACCTGTTCAGATTGTGAAATAAACAGGGGGCTAAATCAGCCTCTGGGGTCATTTTGACCATTTGGATTCTAACTACTTCACTGAATCTTATAGAATAAGACAACACCCAGTCTAAGGTTCTAGGAATTCATCCCTAAAAGTAGAAGAAGCACACAGCTGTATCGCTACACCTGGCCCACTCCACTGCATCTCCATTTACACAACTTTGTAAAGCCTAGCAGCTAAGACACAGGCACAGACCCTCGAGGAAAAGGCAGCCGCAGGCATCTAAGGCCATAGCTGACATGACAAAATAAACCTCGCATCAAAAACGCATTCAGATACCCAGAGCATTGATGCATAAATAGCACAAGACATTTCTCACTGTACAAAATGTTCTTAAATGTTTCCTCTCTTGATACAGTTTGTTTGTAAATTGTTAGTCTTGACCACACTGTGAAGCCTTCCAACCACAGTCTCACAAATATGGTGAGTTTTATTGCTTGCCTAGGGTTAAAACACCAAGTCTGAGACACATGTGAAATACCACAGGATATCAGGCCATTTCTTCACAGGTTCTTTTCTTTTTAAAAATATCTATTTTTAACTCTGTGTGTGTGTGTGTGTGTGTGTGTGTGTGTGTGTGTGTGTAGGAATATCTGCACGTATGAGTACCTGTACAGGTGCACACGGAGGTCAAAGGCCTCAGTCCTGTGAAGTTAGAATTACAGGCAGCTATGAGGCGCCCTGACTCTGTGCCAGGAACAGAGATCAGATCGTCTGCAGCAGAGCAAATGCTCTTGATTGCTGAGCCGTCGCCCTAGCTCCTTTTCATATTTGCTGAGCTCTCTTTAAACTGGTTCAGTGCCAGGGCTGGAGGGTGGGTTGGCAGTTAAGAGAACTGGCTGCTCTTCCAGAGGATGTAGGTTGGATTTCCAGCACCCATGTGGAAGCTCATGACTACATGTAACTCCAGATCCAGGAAATCCATCCCCGCTCTGGACATCTTGAGCAAACACTCATACATATAAATAAACAAACAAACAAACAAACAAACACATTTTTGAAAAGTTTAAATTGGTTCAAAGTCACAGCCAATCACTGGGCATGGTGGCACGCACCTTTCAGGAAGTGGAGACAGGAGAATCATGAATTCAAGGCCAGTCTGAGCCCCATAGGATGATTCTTATACAGACACCTCAAAAAGCCAACCAGCCATAGTGACACCCCCTGGGTGTCCCAAACACCCCCTGGGAGGCACCTCGTGGCCCTCCTCCCTGGAGGTGGTGACCAGGTGAGCTCAAGGGCTGCACCCTGGAGCGTAAGGGGGACATTCACCTGTTTCCTCCATTTAGGTTCAAGGACTGACTCTAAGCAGCCACAGTTCCTGCGACCCTGAACTTATAGATTATTGTGACAGACATCTGTTATTACTACTGGGTATATCCCTGTCTTTGTGTCGCATTTTCCATCCTGCTCCACACGGTTCTGTCGGGCTGCCTGTCAGTAGGCCCTGTGACCTCAGTACACACGAGGTCAGAACACAGCAGCAACCTGAGTCAGTGGCAGTTTCCTGAGCCTAGCCTTAGAGCAAGCATGTAAATATTCCTGAAATGCACTCCTGAAGTTCACCAGGCTCTTAGTTTTGGACTCTAAAGGAATTAAAGGACCCATCCCTAGAAGTGGCACGTTGACATGAGGGTTATTTTGAGCTGAAGACAGCTATGAAATAGCAGATAGAGAATTATCTGTCCTAAGTAGGGACGTAAATTTCCTTTTGTGCTAACACCCTTTCCCAGCCCTCCCTCAACACCAGGAGGAAGAGAACGGCCCTTCTCACTGGAGACAGGAAGTCCGGCGCCAGGACCAGTTTACATAAACAACCTTTGCCAAAACAGCCCTTACCGACTGCTAGGCTGGTACAGGGTTTCATCCCCACAGCTGACGAACCCTCACTTCAATTCTCTACCCACCTCAAGGTGGCACACCACTTCCCAGGGCTCCTGCTTCTGCGGGGGCAGGGGTAGTTCTTTTCTAGGAAGTCCTCTGTGTGCATGGAAACAAACCTCTCTTTCTATTTATGTGTTTTTGTCAGTTCAGAGACTTCAGAGGGAGAGGGGAGGTTTCTCCTCCTACCCAGAATGACCACTTTATGGCTGGGAGTCGAGAAGTGTGATCTGGCCAGCTGCAGAGCCCCTACTAGACAACTGAGGCAGAGCCGGTACGACACGACAGGCATTCCTCAACTGCTGGGCTTTATGTGTGAAATATTTGTTGGAAAATTCCAGGTATTCTTCATTCTAATCTGACTAGTGGCTATTGGGATGGAACATATTCTCAATGCTACAGTTCACCTAATTATTTGTGTGTGTGTGTGTGCGGGGGGGGGGACCAAACCCTCCCCATCAACATGCCAAACGTGTACTCTACCAGTGAGCTACATCTTCAGCCCAAACGTTATTTTGAGATGAGACTCATCACAAAAAGATTTAAAAACTCTGTATTAATTAGAGATACTTAGAATGTCTAGTTATCACTACTAAGCAACCACTGATATGAACAGGGATTTTCGAGTTGAGCACAATGATTCATCTTTTACCTTATGATGGAGCCCAGATAATTCTCTCAAAGCCAGAATTAAAACTCACAGACTTGGGAAAGGGAGCAGCGAGGAGTGCGGAGGTGCTGTTTGCTCCGGCTCTGAAATCTATTGTTTCTCACTACAGAACTAGATGTTTCAGGGATGAACTTCACTAAAACTACCTTTTTCAGACATCCATGCCAGTGGGGCCGCCAGGGAGACACAAGCAGGGCCTTCTTCCCTATGCCTTAGAAGGGCTGACTCCACTAAGAGCCCAGCCCTCTACCCTTCCTGTTAGCCTCTGGGATCCATGCTGAGGCTCCAAGGATCCAGGTGGCTTCTTGAGCTGAGAACGTGGAAGTCCCATGATGCTTGTTAAAGTAGTCATGGAGCCTGGCTCCCTGGTGCTGTGCGTACCACTGCCTGGCCTCAGCCCTGACCCTTTGCCCCCAGGTGTCTCTTACACTGAAGGGGAAGCAAGGCTTTTTGCCTATGTCTTTCCTAACTGATAATGTAGACAGCAATTGCAACAGTGTTTACTGTTTTACAGAGCACTGTCAGGAGACCAGACACAGACAATACCAGGTGCCTTGCATCCGTGTGATCGTGTCTTGCATCTGTGTGATCATTTGATCTTCTTAACGGCTTCTATCTATGAGGCAAATAGGATTATTCTTCCAGGTTTGGTCAGTGAAGACCAGAGCACGAGAGCGGTGCTCCAGGGCTGAGGAGCACGGTGGACACAGAAAGCTCAGTCTGACTCCATGATTGCCCACACGATGTAACTTCTGCTCTCCAGGGCCCAGCCCACAACCCCTATACTCGGTTCAGCCAGAAGCATGTGTTTCATGGTGGAGAGTTGATGCCAGGGTTCTAGGGTCAAATTCTGTGATTATCGTGGTCTGGATGAGCAAGTCTCAGGGGTGAATGTATGGAAGACTTAAGCCCCAAAATGGAGCAATTGGGGGGGAATCTGTGGAGCTTTAGAAGGTCTTCTGAGAAGCCTGCAGGTCACTGGAGGGTGCCCTTCAAAGGGTGTGGGAATCCAGCCTGTCCTTCCTGCTCTCTTTCTCTATGTTTGCTGTGTCACATGTTCTTCCATAATGTACCACTCCGCCAAACTGAAAGCTATGGGGTCGTCTGCTCTTGATGTTTAACAACTAAAACCATCAATTCAAATTCTTTTTTTAAAAATATTTATTTATTTATTTATTATGTATACAATATTCTGTCTGCGTGTCTGCCTGCAGGCCAGAAGAGGGCACCAGACCTCATTACAGATGGTTGTGAGCCACCATGTGGTTGCTGGGAATTGAACTCAGAACCTTTGGAAGAGCAGGCAATGCTCTTAACCTCTAAGCCATCTCTCCAGCCCCCCACCAATTCAAATTCTAACCACCTTAGTTAGATCATTGCTACAAAGGAAAGCTAACTCATGGAAAGGCCAATATTTGGATTTTGGACAGGGTCTCATGTAGCCCAGGCTAGACTAGAACTCACAAGTGCTGAAGATGGCCTTGAACTTCTGATCCTCCTGCCTCCACCTCACAAGTGCTGAGATTAAGGATGCATGCCCCGAGGCCAACATTTAAAGTGAAATTCTGAAATAATACTCGAATTTAATAAATAATTACTGTCAGTGATTCTTTTCCAAAGTTCAGAACACCATTCTTGTCTGATGTCATCTTTCAAAAACAAATTTGCTGGGCAGTGGTGGCACACGCCTCTGATCTGAGCACTTGGGAGGCAGATCTGAGCTCCAGGCCAGCCTGGTGTGTAAAGTGAGTTCCATGACAGCCAGGGCTACACAGAGAAACCCTGTCTCCTGGAAAACAAATTTTAAAAATTATGTTTTAAACTGCTGCAGGGGACTGCCAGATAAAACGGACAGTAAGAACAATCTTAGGATTCAGTTTTCGGATTGAATCTCCTCAAAGTAGTGTGTGTATATATATTTCAGAGGACTTTCACTTAAACATTCTACACTGGTAGTAGCTTGCTGGGCAGAGATGATGCAGACAGGTGAGGAAGCCCTGGTTCCTAGGCAACAGAGCAGAACCAAACACCATGAGAGGCTGACCCCAGGTTCTGAGTTCTGTGCCCACCTTGTTTCTGGGACCTTGAGCCATTCTTTCTCATGCTCCCGTGGCCCCTTGCTCTGTTAAATGTAGCCAGCGAGTGCAGCCTTGTTTTCAGAAAGCACTTCCTAAAAGCTACCTGTCAGTAAAATGTATAATTAAAACATGAGGTGGAAAATTATTTAGCAATTTAATAATTGCCTACTCATTAATATACATTTGTGGTTTCGGTTTTCATGCATCAATAATTAAGAATTCTTCAATCAGAGTCTTTGAGAATATAAATGAGGGCCAAATTTATATTCTATATTAAGGTTGGAAAATATGCAAACCTCAAGGGATTCCAGGACTGAGAGCTACAATTTATATGGAGATTTATATAACTTTAGATATAATTGTTCTTCTGCCCGTGGTTATTTCAGACTAAATTAGTCTAATTTAAGTATATCCTGAAACCTACTTTGCGTCTCATTAGGGAGATGGCCCAGGAGTTCCTAAGTGTCACACACTAGTCCTGCATGACTTACTGTCATCGGCCTTATTGTCACAGCGGAAGGGTAAAACCCTAACCAATCTCTGGACAGAGAGGCTCAGCACCAGTGGCACAGGGAGCCCCCTCCCTGTCCCCCTGATACATCAGCATTCATCCTTTATTCTATTTTTGCTTTTTGAGACAGGGTCCTACGTGGCCAAGGCTGATCACGAACTCCTGGTCCTCCTGTCTCAGCATCCCAAGTGTTCTAATTTTACAGGCATGGGTGACCATACCCGGCTAATTGACATTTATGTTGATAGAGACCCAGAGCGCTTATAAGCAGTTTAGACAAAAAAAAAAAAACTCAATTCAATTTTTTACCTGGAGATCAGAATAGTCACAATTTTATTTATTATTGATGCTTTTGTTTATTTTCTCTTTCTCCAAAATGTTGATCTGGGATGTTTCCAACAAATAACACTTTTCCATTTACAGATCTTAAGGTCATCTCTGGCGGGAAAAACCCTGATAAAAACAACAAAGAGGCAAATCCCAGCCGCTGTCAATAGCTGTCACCTTTAGTGATCTGAACATGCTTCCTAGCAGCCGCTGGCAGCAGGTGTTCGGGGTCAGTCATGTGCACACCAGGAGGACAAGCTGAAAAGGGAAGTCAGTTATTTCTCTTGTTACAGCAAATGAGTTCATCCTGGTTGTTTTGCCTCACTGTTCCTGAGAAGGAGATGAGCAGGGCCTCTGAAGAATTCACCAAGGAAGTTAGATGAGAAAGGGTTCTAAGACCACATCTGTGAACGTGTGATGCGGACTCTTCGGTCGTCTAAATACCCCGTGTTTAGTGTTGCAGAAGTCAGCTACGTTGTCCCCTAGGACCCAGATGTTTGCCTCAGTTTACCTCAAGTACAACGGAGATTGGTTGGAAAGATGCCTGCCTCCCGAAAGGGGAAGCTGGTGTCCCCGAGAGTGGCATTTGTGTCTCAGAAGAAGAATCCAGGTTCACACTGAACATCTCCCCGTCAGTTTCTCCATCCAAAGTCCTAGCTACCTACAGTGCAGATTTTTCAAAAAGCCAATTTTCCAAACAACAGATCCCTTTTTCCTAATAGAAACCATTTTGGGCTAAAATTTGCTGAACAGCGACTAAGCTGTCAACCTTGGTATTCAGGTAAAGACACACTTAGGGTTTAGCCCAAGACGACCACAGGACGATCAAGAGTTGTGTTCTCTGCTTGAATGACCTCGAGGTGTTTGACTTCACCTGAGTACTGCGCTGAAGACCGAGTGTCTGAGCCCCAACCCACCAACTAGCACAGAAATCCCACCCTCAAGGTAACTGAATTGGTTACTTTTCTATTGCTGTGATAAACACCTTAACCGGAAAGTAACTTATGGTGAAAGATTATCCTGGCTTACGGTTCAGAGAGCAAGAGCCCATCATGGTGGCAGAGGGCCTGGCATCAGGAGCAGGAAGCTGAGAGACCGCATCTCCAAACCTCAAGCACGAAGCAAAGAGAGAAAACTGAAAGGAGGGCAAGACTTTAAGCTCTCAAAGCCTTTCCCAGCAACACACTTTCCCCAGCAACACACTTCCCCCAGCAACATACTTCTTCCAGCAAGGTCCTGCCTCCTAAACCTCCCCAACAGCACAACCAACCGAGGACCAAGTGTTCCAACACGGGAACCTATGGAGCACAGTTCTCACTTAAGCACCAAAGGAAGATCAGTGAGTTGTGAAGCTGGAGGCCCACAAATGGGACCAGGTCCCTTAGAAGGAAACACATGAGAAAACGCTAGTGCCCCTTTCTTCTCTCTTACATGAGAACACACTAGTGCCCCTTTCTTCTCTCTTACATGAGAACATGCTAGTGCCCCCTTCTTCTTTCTTACAATCAGGTGTGGCAGAAAGGAACCCTGAATGTTGGCTCCTTCAGCCTTCAGCTTAACCCACCTGGGAAGAGTCGCCACAACTGAGGAGTGGACTCTAGCACAGTGGTTCTCAACCCTCCTAATGCTGCGACCCTTTAATACACACAGGTCCTTGTGCTGTGGTGACTCCAGCCATTAAATTATTTTCATTGCTACTTCATAGTTGTAACTGGCTACTGTTATGAATTGTAATGTAAATATCTGATATGCAGAATATCTGATACGTGATCCCTGAGAAAGGGTCATTTGACCTCCCAAAGGGGTCACTACCCATTGCTCTGTCAGCTTGGCCTTGAGCATGTCCATGGGCAATTGTGTCAGCCCCAGGAAGGTGGTGCTGGGTTGAGTAAGAAATCAACCTGAGAAAGTCAGTGAGCGGCACTCTTCCTGTGTTTACAATACATTCTTTTCTTGTTGGAATTAGTAGGAAATTTTTCTTGTCATGTGGCTCTTCGTTTGGAAGCAGGAATTGTAGAAATAAAGGATTATCACTAGACTTGGAATAAAGTAGGATCTCTTCTAAATCAGAGAGGGAGCAAAGAAGAACAGAAAGGGGGCAGAAAGGGGCAGAGAAAGAGAGGGACAGGGAGAGGGACAGAGTGAGGGCTAGAGGGGGGGCAGAAAGAGAAAGAGGGCAGAGAGAGGGTCACAGAGACAGACAGAGGGATAGAGAGTGACACAGAGAGGTACAGAGAAAGGGACAGAAAGAGACAGAGAAGGACAGAAAAGGGGGCAGAGAAAGAGGTCCAGAGAAGGACAGAAGAGAGAGGGTAGGTCTTTCAGGGTTCAGTTAGCACAACAGACTGTGATCAATAAATGAGCAAGCCTGTCCTCTCTCTCACTATCCCTCTCTAGGTTTCTCCCTATCCTCTCTATGCCTTCTCTCTCTCTCTCTCTCTCTCTCTTTCCATCTATCTGTCCCTTTTCCATATTTCTTGTTTGTGTGTTATCCTCTCTAGGTTTCTCCCTATCCTCTCTATGCCCTCTCTCTCTCTCTCTCTCTCTCTCTCTCTCTCTTTCCATCTATCTGTCCCTTTTCCATATTTCTTCTTCGTGTGTTATCCTCTGCACTCAGCGAGCTCCTTCCTGCTCCTTTCACAGGCGCTCACCAGGATGCTGGCTGCATGCTATTTCAATATTCTACTCTCCTTAGCTGTGAACCAAGAAAAAGAAAACTTTTTTCTTTGAGGGTCCTTACTATGTAGCTCTGGCTGTTCCTGAACTCACTATGTCCAGTCTAGCCTCGAACACAGAGATCCACCCACATTTGTCTCCTGAGTGCTGGGATTAAAGGCACTTGCCACACACCCAGCCCAAGTAAAACTCTATTACTGAGAAACAGTTCAGTGGGTAAAGTACTTGCTGTACTAGTGTGAGAACCCAATACCCACATGAATACTGGATGGGAATGGTTGGCTCTCTATAACCTCACTGCTTAGCAGGTGCAGACAGAGCACTCTCAGAGAAAGCTGGCAAGCTAGACTAGGCAACTGAGTGAGTTCTGAGTTCAAATGGGAAAGCCTACTTCAATATTTAAGGTAGAGATTGAGGGAGGAAAACACCCAGCATCTACCTCTGGAATCTATAAACAGGTGTACAGCATGCACATGCACTTATACACACAGGCATGTCCAAACTCATTCAAACATGCATGAATACATGCACAGCACACATGTAAGTATGCCCAAACACATGCAAACATACATGCACATGCCACATACACACATACAAAGAAAATAAATAAAATTCTATATTCTGTTTAGCATCAAGTATTTTGTTACAGCAATGTAAAACATACTAAAACATGGTAGAGTGTACCAGGCTTTTCTTTTGGGTCACCAACCAGCTCCCAAATCATGGCATGGAGACTTATTAGCTTTGAATGCTTGACCTAGCTTAGGCTCATTTCTGGCTAGCTCTTATAGCTTAAATTAACCTATTTATCTACCTTATGTCTCAGGGCTTTTTACTTTCCTTTCCTTCTGTATATCTTACTTTCACTGCTTCTCCTATTTGGCGGCTGTCTGACTTCTTGCCCCAGGTATGTCCCTTGTTCTCGCCTCTAGTTCTTCCTCTTTCTCAGGTCTAGATTTCTCCTCTTATTTATTCTCTCTGCCAGCCAGTCTTGCCTATCCCTCTTCTACCTAGCTATTAGTCATTCAACTCGTTATTAGACCAATCAGGTGCCTTAGACAGGTAAGGTGAAGCAAATGCAACATATCTTTACATAATCAAACAGATGTAACACAAACAAATGTAACAGCTTCTTACATCATTAAACAAATGTAGCACAACCATAACACACCTTCACACAGTTAAAGTAACATTCTGCAGTATAAACAAATGTAGCACACCTTCACACAGTTAAAGTAATATTCCTCAGCATAAACAAATGGAACACATCTTTGCCTAGTTAAAGTAATATTCTACAACATTAGGGCATCTTTGCCACTTAGTGTCCACACGTACCTTGTGCCTCCACTGAGAACCAGTTCTTACACAAATTCTCAGGCTCCAGCAATAAGAGGTACTGAGATTGTCAAAATTGTACCAACTGACCCTTCTCAAGCCTTGGGCCCCTTTACAAAGTGAGGCTGTGACTGCTTGCTGCTGCCACTGAGGTGCAGGGCATTCTGTATGCTGTTCTCCTTCAGCCTCTGCTTAGGGGCCAGGAATTCCTGAGGTCTCTAGTTTGAGGCAATGTGCCTGACTCAGTCTCTTATTTTCAGTGGTATTTTGGCCCCAATTATCCCACAGAACTTTCGCCTTCCTCTCAGACCCAGAAATTTCCAGTTGGTTGCACTGCTCATTGTGTTTTTTGTGGCAAAAGATCTTTATCTTGTTTCTAAGACAGAGGCAGGCCTCTGTGGTTTTGTTTAATATTTTCATATAGGACAGGTTTGTATTTGTAACAAGAGCTAGGAAGGGACCTGTACATGTTTGAAACCATGGAGCAGCTTTGACTGGCATGGAGGAAGGCATCCTGAGGGAGGTCACATGAATTGTGCCTTGGGCTGGAAGTTTAGATGGGACCACCGGAGACAGGGCTTGTGTGCTCCAGTCTGGAGAAAAAACTCACAAGCTATATGTTAGGAGGGTGAAAAGACTGGTTTTAGTTGGTAGACTGTGTCTGTCTATCTGTATGTTTCTCTGTGAGTGTGTGTGTGTGTGTGTGTGCACCTGAGTATGAGTACAAGGGAGTCATCAGAACTTAAGGTGAAAAGGGAGACTAGAGAAAAGAGCCCAATGATATTGACTCACCTAAGGTCATTCAGCTCTGCCCCTTCTTGGCATCAAACTTTAATACAACTAAGAGGGAAAGGAGGAAGAAGAGGAAAAAGAGCTTCTGAAGTCAGAGAGGGAGAGATGAAGGAGAAGGAACAGACAAAGGGGAGGAATGGGAAGAGGGGCATGAAGAAGGCGGGGAGGAAAAGGGTGTGGTGCTTTTCTTGTCACTGAAACCAAATGCCTTATAGATACAATTTAAAGGAAGGAAGGATTTATTTTAACTTAAGTTGAAATAAGCCCATCATGGCAGGGAAGATGTCACCATGGCAGAGAAGTCATCTTCAAGGCTGAGAATATGTTGCCATGGTAGGAAAGACATCATCATGGCTGGAAAGATGTCACCATGACTGGGAAGACGTTACCATGGCTGGAAAGATGTCACCATGGTAGCAAAGATGTCACCATGGTAGCAAAATCATCTTCATGGCAGGAAAGATGTCACCATGACTGGGAAGACGTTACCATGGTAGAGAAGACATCATCTTGGATAGGGGAAATGTTACCATGGATAGGGAAGGCATCGTCATGGCAGGGGAGGTGGGAAATCTTCCCTGGAGTAAACGTGTCATGAACTGTGTAATGTCCCTTATGACACTTGGCTCTTGTAAGTATGATGAACGCAAACTCCATGAAATATGAAGTTGGCGCCTATGTTTTTAATGTCTTTTCAACAAACAATATGCACTCCATTGAGGACCTGGACCATGGTTCTCCCACACACGGCCTTTCTGCATGGGTACGGCCCCCTTTTTCTGTCTTATTAGAGATGCCTTCCCCATCAGGGATCTTCCCACTGAGCAGTACCGAATGCTGATCCTTCATTAGCTTTGCTTATTTCTAATGTCTAAAGTGACGTTCTACTCAACACGTTCTCTGGGAAGCAACAATGCATGAGGAATTTCTTGCCTTATTCTCCTGTTGCAGGGGTTCAGACGTGATGATCTTTCCTCTCCAAAGGCTGAAAGGCTGTGATTTTATCTTTGTTTGTTTTTAAGATTTGAGGTATGTTAAACTGGGGGTCCCTAACACAGTCATCAAGCCAGACATGTCTTAACGCAGATTAGCTTCTTATTTCCTCGGTAATATAATGAAAAACAAAAATGGTGCAAATGTCAAAGTGTAGGGAATTATCTAATCCTCACACGTGCAGATGTGTGCACAAGTCGTTATTGAACTGAGGGGCTCAAGGATGTTTAATGATGGGAGAATTGTCTCTTGTGGGATGTAGGATGAGACTACACACCAGGTCTAAGTTTGCTCAAAGTTGTAAACTTCGTTTCTATTTCAGGGTCTCAGTGAGTCTTTATTGAGTAAATAGATGGATGAAAACATTAACTTAGGAAGATGAGAATTCAAAGCTCTGTGTATATTTTAAATTAAACCATTGCTTCTCAAATAAAAGACTGCAGAGATCCTGACACTGTTACTACAAACAATATTACCAAAAGGATTTCCTTCTTGTGGCTTTATCCATGTAAACATAATTAAAATGTGTTTGTTTCTGAGAGCAGAAATATGCTTCCCAGGTGCTGATGTAGAGTCTTGAGAAATGAGCTGAGAGTAAAACAGAAGATACACAGCCACTCTCAATTTTCTCCATAATTCTATGATGCTACGCCTTGTTTCTCCAGATCTGTCCTTTGTTGCCATAGTGATGCACTCCTATGTGAAATTTCAATGGCATCACACTGGCTTCCTTCAAGTTCCAATAACTTGCCGTCACCACCCACTTCTCTTTCAACGTGTTTAAATCCTCCAGTCACTGAGCCCCTTGACAGCCACCTTTGGGGTGCTGATGTGGGTGCTGCGGACTTAGATGGAAAGTGGGAGTCGGTGAAAGTCATAGAGAAAATAGGATTTGAGACTACATTAACGTCATAGAAAGTAAATCTCTTATCTTCTCCAAACAGCAATCTATTCTTCCTAAAAATCCATAGACTTCTACTTTGTAAGTGATGGGTAACTGAGGTCTTTATTTAAAATGAGAGTAGAATGGGAATGAGAATAAAGGGGTAGAATCTATATTAGACCTCAAAGAATATCCTTAACATAGAAAGAGTCTTTATAAAAGACTAAGAAAAAATGATAAACATTCAGCTATCATTTGGACATGTCTACCATGGGTTCACGTATTAAAATTTAGTGCCCCTGGTGAAGTCTCAGGCAGGTGGAAACTTAATCCAACTCGGTGGTTGTGCTGGCTAGCATATGTCACCTTGATACAAGATAGAGTCATCTGAGAGGAAGGATCTTCAACTGAGAAAATACCTCCATAAGATCAAACAACCTGTAGAACATTTTCTTAATTCGTAATTGACATGGGAGGACCCAAGCCATTGCAGGTGGTGCCACCCCTGTCCTGGGTTCTATTAGAAAGCAGATCGAGCAAGCCATGGGGAGCAAGCAAGTAAACAGTACCTCTCCATGGCCTCTGCATCAGCCCCTGCCTCTAGGTTCCAGCTCTGTCTGAGTTCCTGCCCTAATTTCTTTCTCTAACAGGCAACAATGTAGAAGTATGAATCAAATAAATCCTTTCCTCCCCAACTTTCTTTTGATCCTGGTATTTCATCATTGCAGTAGTAACCCTAACTAGGCCAATGGTGTTTTGAATAGGGCCAGTGGGAAATAACTAGCTGAGTAATAAGTAAACTCATCTTTAGGTTTGTCAGAGTATTATAAAACAGGCTGACTCAAGCTCTAGTTAAAAACTGGAAAAATTATAGATAGGCAGTTTACAAATGAAAAAGAGAAAATAGTCAGTGTGATACCAGGAAAATCAGGGTTCATAGACTCGTTAATAAAGGAATTTAGTATAAAACTCTAGCATAAGCTGGAGGGCAATTTTATTAATGTTTAAAATAACAACCCTCAGAGCAGGCAAATTGCAAGTCTCAACAGCTGCGGCGAGGAGGGTGGAGGAGAGGAGGGAAGGCCACGCTGTCTGAGTTACTGGCATAGAGGTCTGCGACATGGCGGGAAGGGGAGCTTCAGAGAAAGATCAAGGAACTCAATGTACCAGGAAATGCAAGGTTAGGTTCTGCTCAGCTTCTGAAACAGAAAAAAGAAAAGGAAATGTTGCCCTATTCGAAGGTGGATGGACCCAGCTAAGTAAGTCTCACGACTACTCAGTGTTAGGGAATTAGGCACTAGGGGCAAGGAATTCTGGGAAGGTACAGTATAGCATCTCATTACAGGAATAAATGTTTCACCCATATGTTTAGCATGGTGTAAGGTGAGCCCACCTTCCTAGGGGTGTCCCACCTTCCTGAGAGTCTGGCCAATGATTGGTCTACCCACAATGCTGAGCCTCCACCCAGACCAAAGAGTCTCTTCTCTTGAGCAAGAATTTTTTCTTCACTGACTTTCCCTGTAATGAATACTATACACATTGAACTAAAGGCTGCCCCATTTGCATACAGAGATAAACCCTTTTGTGCATCAGAAATTAGAGAGGATGCTAAAGCCAACCTGACTCCTGGCTGGAGTTTGGAGAGATGACCACTTTATAATGCTCAGTGAGAGCATTAACTGGTGGTGCTTTCCTGAATTATTTAAAGACTTGATTTTTACAACTTTTAAATTATTGTATGCCTGCATGTCTCTGTGTGGGCTTGAGCCTGGGAGCACAGGTACCCACAGAGGCCGGAGACTACCCAATTCTCTGCAGCTGGAGTTACAGACAGTTGTGACATTCCCACGATGCTGGGTTCTCTGCAAGGGCAATTTGTGCTTTTAGCCACTGATCCTTACCTTAAAGGGAAAATGATCACTAGGGCAGACGTGGATAAAAAGAGGGTGATGAGAAGACAGCCATTTTAGTTCTGTTCTCACACAAGTAAATAGAAACAACTCCAAGGTCTTTTACCAAGGACAAGAATATAAATGACTAACCCATCCGAGAGAGTGTGGGAAAGCCACTGAAAAGGATCATGGAAATCTGTATTTCTTAACATGGATAGATTTTATATTGACATGGAAACGTATGGCCAGCACCTGTGAGGGAACAAAGATGATGGTGTAAAAGACTTCTGAAGATGCAGTAGTAAAAATAAACATGAGTGGGTTTCCAGAGAGATGGTCTAGACACTCACATATGACAATCAGATGGAGGACGTGGACGTTGCTGAGAGATAATGCTTGTGAGGGACTTTTATTTTATAAATTCTATGTTTTATGGATATTTGGAACCAGAAAACTGAAATCAGGAAAAACAATAGAGACATTTCCATTTTTTAAAAACATACTAAATTTTCCTCATGCAAGTTGTAGACAGACATAGAACTACAACAGGTCCTTTGAAAGTAGACAGAACTAAGAGGAAGCGTAGCACTGGAGTGGAGTTCATCACCTGGCTAAAACCTCCCTCCCTTTTACCCCAACCCCAGCATACAAAGATTATGTTTCTGACCACTAGCTCAGGAACTTCCCTGGATTTAACCCCTTTCTCTTGCAGGAAAGGGGGTAGAGAGGTGATCGAGTGAGGGCAGAGAACCTCCAGCTGAATCGCTTTACTTCCCTTCTTGACCCACAACTTGGCTTCTCCATCCAGCAAATTTAGGTGACTGTTTGGGACAACCAATGGAAGCTTTGCCTTTTGTAAGACGAGACAAACCTTGAACAAAACAGAAGGAGACACAAACTGGAATATGATTCAGACCATGTGTGGCGTTGACATGGAAATTACAGTCCTGAGTTGCTGCTTGGCGAGGGTTTGGATCTAATTACAAGGTATTCCCAAAACAACACCTCTCTGGGGGTCACATGCATGTCTGAAAATGTTCTTCTAGAGATTCCTGGCCAAAAACATTCCCTGTGTGAGAAACCCAAACCCTAGTTTGTTTATCCAGTCTTGTGCAAGGCTTCTAAGAATCTTTCTATGAATCTGAAACTTCACTGGGACCTCACATGGTGGCATCCTTATAATCCCTACACTTCAGGGGAAAAGGGGGGGCAGAGGGTAACATGAGTCCCAAACCTGCCTGGGATATGCAGACCTTGCCTCAAAAACAAGCACAAACATTCCTCAAACAAGGCCATGTGGAGTCCCCTCTCCTCAAGCACGTTGGGTTGGCTAAGGAAGCATCCAGCCAGGTTACCTCAGGGCAGCCTCCTGCCACATGCTAAGTACCCAAGTGGGTGACACGGTCTCTTGACCTGTTTGTTTCAGAACACAGAAATTGGGACCGTTATGACCATGTTGCCTCCTGCCCTGTCTCACACTTGACCTTGAGTCACATTCCTGATGGAGACACCTGAGTACACCAGCACGCTCCTCCTCTCTGATCTTTCTCTGCTGTGGGAGAATACTCTTGTACCCTGTAAAGATCTGTTACTCGTATTGGTTTAATAAAATGCTAATTGGTCAGTAGCCAGGCAAGAAGTATAGGCAGGGCAACCAGATAAGGAGAATTCTGGGAAGAAGAAGAAGGCAGAGAGTGAATTGTAAGCCAGATGCAGAGGAAGCAAGATAAGAATACCTTTCTGAGAAAAGATACCAAGCCATGTGACTAAACATAGACAAGAAGTATAAGTTAATTTAAGTTGTAAGAGCTAGTTAATAATAAGCCTGAGCTAACAGGCCAAACAGTTTATAATTAACATAAGCCTCTGTGTGTTTCTTTGGGACTGAATGGCTGTGGGACCAGGAGGGACAGAAACTTCTGTTTCCATTTCTCTTCTCCATCAAGTC
The DNA here is from genome assembly GCA_004026605.1 of Ondatra zibethicus. Lineage (NCBI taxonomy): Eukaryota > Metazoa > Chordata > Mammalia > Rodentia > Cricetidae > Ondatra > Ondatra zibethicus. Next base: position 74,939 of record PVIU01005149.1, read on the forward strand.
AAATTTGTCCTTGCTGGTCCCAGCCACAAGAGGAGAGTCCAAGTCTCTTTAGGGTGCTGGCCTCAGTGGCTGACACTGAAAGTTGGAAGAAAACATCACTGATGGGGCTAAATCCAGTGGCTCATGGCTGAAGGAAGCTAAGTGTGTGCCAGCATCAAGTCCAGCTAGCCAATGGAGACCCAATATCTCATTCCTTCCTCCCCTTCAATAAAAACAGGCTTGATGGAAAAACTACTCAGACGGGACTAGTTAAGCCTGCATCATGGAACAGGCTCAAGAAGGGAATCGTGCCGCACACAGCATCTCTCATACCACAAAGCAGAAATTTGTGGAAAGTCAGACCAGCCTACATAGTGTGAGCAGAAGTCTGGCCTCTTCTGCCATTGTACAACAATGGAATGTTGTACCATTTCAGGTCAAGTTTACAAAGTGTTAGAGTGCTCACTTGGTATATGTGAATCCTGGGCTCCATTCCTAGCATACCTTGCACGTGCACACGCGTGCGCATGGGCGCACAGACACACACACACACACACAGACAGACAGACACACACACACACAGCACATGAAAATGGGGCTGAAAACTAAAGAAGTCACAGAGAGCAAGTAATGGACTGAGTTAGATCATAGACCCCAGGGATGATAGCTAAGCTCAGAGACTTCCACCCTCTGAGGTCTACAAACAGCAGGCTGTCTTTAGATTTCCTATCTCCACCCCTAAAGACAGCTATCTGACTTGGAAGACTCTTTACTATGGAAAACAGGCCAAGGTTGTAGCTCTGTGGTAGACATTTGCCACATTTGCACTAGAGGCTTGGGTTCCAAATAAATACAAACCCCCGAACAACAACAACCACAATACCAAACCCAGGAGAGGGTATTGTCCTTCCTGTCTGGACTTGTCAGTTCTGTAAAAGCAGACCAAATCTCTGTTTAGGTACAATTTAAATTAGCAACATTTTCAGCTTGATTTTGTTTGAATCTGAGTGTTTACTGTGACTCTTGGGACTTTAACAAAACCATTAAACACTTTCCAGAGAAACTTCAGCTCTAAGTCCCAAGGCCATTTTGACAACATGCAAATTGGGCCCGTGTAAGTACATTCAGACCACTCTGGTCATGAGGGATTATCTACAAAGAAACACAAAATGAACCCTCTTTGGATTTGACAACTCCACAGAAACGCAACTGATCTAAGTACTGTTGTTCTTCCACTTTTGTGTCCCTATCTATCTATCTATCTATCTATCTATCATCTATCTATCTATCTATCTATCTATCTATCTATCTATCTATCTGTCTATCATCTGTCTATCATCTATCTATCTATCTATCTATCTATCTATCTATCTATCATCTGTCTATCATCTGTCTACCATCTATCTATCTATCATCTATCTATCTATCTATCTATCTATCTATCTATCTATCATCTATCTATTTATCATCTATCTATCTATCTATCTATTTATCATCTATCTATCATCTATCTATCTATTTATCTATCATCTATCTACCTATCAACTACCTATCAATATCTATTGATCATCTATCTATCATCTATCTATCGGTCATCTATCTCTCTATCATCTATGTGTCTATCTATCATCTATCTAACATATATCTATCATCTATCTTCTATCTATTTTTATTTACTTTGTGGCACAATGACTTAATTAAGCTTTTTTACAGGAATAAATATGGGTTTCACATCAGTGACTACACTACTGAAGAAATTATCTCCTCCTCTTTCACCAACTATCAAGTGTATATAAACCCTTGGGGAAGGGTGGGAGCCCATAAGCCCCTCCCCTTGAAGATCTGTGCAGGGAAACCACTGCTGCTTCACATTTGAGAGTGCAGCACCCTGTCATGCCTGGAGCATCTCTGAAGAGACTTGCCTGTTTCCCAGAAGCCACCGGTTGTGCTGAGGGGGGCCACATTTCTCCACTTCTCCCCATGTCCCCAAGGGCACAAAAGCTCCTAAATCTCACTGAATTTGAATTCACTACTTTCCTTTCTGTGATATCTCCACACATAAACTATATTTGAATAATTATTCTCCTTTTGTCTGTTGTCAGTTATGAAACCCTCAGAGGACAGAGGGATCCCTCCTCTCTCCTTCTGGGAATAACCATGGACAGTTTCCCTCAGTTCCATTATCCCTCATAACCATAGCAGATCCCGCACATACACACAACAACCATTTACCAATTTAAAGCAAAATAATACTCTTTAAAAGTGTTACCCAGTGGATGCCCCGCTGCATGTTCCTGCGTGTTAACTTGGGAGGATGCTGGGAGAAATCCCTTGGGCAGTTTCTCCATTTCCATGCAGACACCCACAATGATGGAGCCAACTTGGCTCTGGGTTGCCCGTGATGCACGCGGTCCTGAAACTGCAGCAGCTGAAGGCTTTCATGAGGAATCTGCACTCATAATAAGTGGAGATAATAACGGGAACCAGACTGCAGCAATTCCATTTGGGGAGGTTGTTAATTCAGTCTGGTTCTAATTTGAAATCAATCAGAAAAGGTTCCAGAATGATTGAATTAAGAGGGGCGGGGCAAGGCAAGGAAGGTAGAGGTAGTGAGCCAGTTGGAAAGAAAAATGGCTGCTGGGGCACTAAACACAGCGTCCTGCTTGATTGCACAAAACTACATCTGTTTTGGGGCAAGACCTTGGTTTTATTTGGATGACTTGTACTAACACCATTCCATAACCTCCCATTGCTAGAGATTTAAGTCCATGTACCGCCTACCTTCTTCCCTCTGGAATTAAAGTCTTTGAGAAATTGTAGATAATTTAAGGATGGGCTCAGTCAGTTCCTGTCACTGTGACACAAAGCTAAGGTAGTTAACATTGAAAGGGTTTCTTTTTCTTCCTGGTTTCCACACATCGCTGAAGTTTTGGTCCGTTATCAGTTGGGAATGCTGCAGATGCTGGTGGGGAAGCAGATGGAGGAAGGTGTTCACCTGACCAAAATAAGAGATCAGAGTCCCAACACTGCTTTAAGGACACGCCCCTAGTGACCTAATTCCTCCTTCTGGTTTTAGCTTCTAAGGTTCAATATGTTCTCCAGATCGGTAACCAAGAAGTTAACATTAACATAAACTTTTGCAGGACACAATTCTGAACCACAGCAAATGGATTATTGAAGTGATAAATAATTCAGTTATTTTATTTAAATATATACACATAACATATACATACATACAGAAAGAAGATGAGTAAATAGATGATATATGGGTGGGAGGATGCATGGATGAACAGATAGGTATCAACTAGATCCTCAGATTGAGCTACCACAACCATAAGGAGAAAACTAGATCTGGAGATAGAACTCGGTAGCACAGCATGTGTGTAGCATAAATAAACCTTCCCCTTAGGAACAGCAATTATCTCAGGTATTTATGAGGAAGAATGGCTATTACAATTGTACGGAAGTTCATAGAGGTTTATGGGTTGTTGGGCCTGGCTAATCTCACTGTACATTTCTTTTTAAATTTGCAAGTTCTTGGTAATAAAATTTTAATTATTTAAAGAGAGAGAGGAGAAACAGAAAGAGGGAGGGGGAAAGGGGATGTTGGGTGTGGTTGCCCAAACCCTTAATCCTAGGCAGAAGTATTCAGATCTCTACAAATTGGATGCTATCTTTGTCTGCATGCTGCCATGCTCCCCAACATGATGATAATGGACTGAACCTCTGAAACTGTAAACAGCCACCCCAATTAAATGTTTTTTTAAAAAAACAAGAGTTGCCATGGTCATTGTGCCTCTTCACAGTAATAAAAACCCTAACTAAGACACAGCAAGCAGACAATTAAATTTTAAAAGGAAAATAAAACAAGAAAGAAAAGGAAAAAAGATATTTCCATACCAACAATGGAAATTCCTAGCAAGTGTGAGCCCCTGGGTCTGTTCCCCATTGTAGCAAATGGATCTGAGACATGAGCATCGTCTGCTATGTCAGTTTCCTGTGAAGAGCCCACCATTTCCAAATCTATGAGACTGATCTTATGAAATATAGTCAGTTCCAAAATTGTTCTGAGAGATGTTTTCAACATTAGCAGCTAATTTAAACATGTTACAAACTCTGGGATGAATTTACCTGCACTGGCCAAATGTGGGCCCAGGTTCTACCACGAGACAGACACAGCCTGGAGTTAACTAGAACATAAAGGTCCACGCGATACCGAGTGCCTTCTAGATACTCTCATCCTAGGGGGAAATGATGCAGGTGTCCAAAATTTTCATTTTTGTTGTTGTTGTTGTGTTGTTTTTTCTAGTTGAAAAGCATGTAGGGCTAGGAAGATAGCCGACTTGGCAAAGTGCTTGTCCCTGTAAGCGTGGAGACCTCAGTGTGGATCCCCAGCCCCCACAGAAAGCTAAGGGTGGCTGAGCACTGTCATCTCATCACTGTGGAGGCAGAGACAGAAAGATCCCTGGGATATGCGGGCCTCATCCAGCCTAAGTGAACTGCAAGTGCTGGGTTCAGGGATAGACCCTGTCCCTGGTGATGGTGATGGTGATCGTGATGATGATGGTGATGGTGATGATGATGATGATGGTGATGATGATGGTGGTGATAATGATGACGATGATGATGGTGATGATGGTGATGATGATGACGATGATGATGGTGATAATGATGACGATGATGATGGTAATGATAACGATGATGATGGTGATAATGATGACGATGATGATGGTGATGATGTGACGAGTGATTGAGAAGACAACTGAGGTTGACAATGCTCTCCACGTGCACTTGTACATGTACAAATGTGCATATTAACACACATACACAGTGACTTTTAAATGAAAAATAGACATAGTGAGAGTTCACGCAAGAAAAAAAGGCAATAGTAAAAAGGTCATTTATGATTATCTTTAAGTAACTGGCTTGTGAAATGGCAGAGGCTAGAGAGTGTTCATTACAGGGCAGGCCAGTGGACTGGGAATGCCAGAAGACAGCGCTGCAGTTCTGAGGCCAGATCTCTCTTTACCAGCTCACTGCAGGATTTCTTCTTTCTGTCTTCACTTGGGTAGAAGTGGCACACCCACATCATCCAGGAAATCTGTACTAAAGTGAGGTGATTATAGATGCTACCTTCTTTACTCAAGACCTTCACGACAGTGCCCTCATCAGTGTTTGGTTGAACAGCAGGGTACTGTAGTGCAACCAAGATGACACATAGAATTAGCTATATCATGGGAAGAATGTTCAGGAGAGGTACGGACAACTCCATGGGTGCTCAAAGCAAAGAGAAACCAAGAAAAGATATAAAGGTTGAAAATCATCCCCGTGGTAAAAGACTGAACAAGTCACGGGTTTCTCACAAAACCAATTATGTTTATTAGCAGAAGCCAAGTCTTGTTAGCCAAGTTGTTACTCTGGAGTATTACTTTTAATCATCTCCATGAGCATAATAAGTCAGAAAATGTTTGAATCCCCATTTTGTAGGCAGAAATGTTGGCCACAATATTTTCAGTAGCAGGCCTGGAGAGATGGCTCTATGGTTAAGACGATCGAGGTTCAAGTACCAGCACCAACATGGTGGTGGCCCATAACTCTCTACAATTCCAGTTCCAGGAGAACCAGTGCTTTTTCCAACTCCTGCAAGGCACTAGCAATGCATGTAGTATATAGACATACATGTAGGCAAATACTCCTACACATAAAAATAAAATAAATAATCTAAAAATTAACGAGAATATATTTCCAATATCACATGGTTGTGGGACTGGCCTGATGCTACTAAGAAGGGGTCAAAGACTGTTCAAAATCCCAGGTTTTCTCATCCTGAGAGTATCAGGAGTTTGATAGCTCCCCTGTCTTGTTCAGGAACCTACACACCCCAGCAATTAGGCTTCTCTGGGCGTGAACATGCTCCAGTGTGTGTAGCAACTGATAAAGCTCATGTATCTCCAAGGCTACAAGGACTAGTTGCTGTTTATCTGACCGCTGAAACATCCCAGAACTTCCTTCCTTTTCTACATGACCTTATAAGGTGCCTTCCCCTGGCCCTGCTGCTCTTAAGTATGAAAACGAAGCTCCCTCAATGTTTTTGCCCAACCAATAACATACCACATGGATCTAGCTGGCCATTCTTGCTGCTGTTTAACTATCCCCTGCCCCCTCCTAATAAATGAACTTTCCTCTGACACAGTATTCTGAGTGTTCTCGCCTCTGCTAGGGATCCTCCTTCAGCCCTGGCTTGGCCCCGCTCCCAGCACTCCCTCCCAGCACTCCCTCCCCCCACAAAACCATCCTGGGACTAAGTGAGCTGATGATGCAAATAAGACTCCCATTTAGGCAGTCTGAAAGTTCTACTCTCTCCCCCATGAACTCACAATCCATACACGACCTCAAAATTTCACAAAAACTCTATGAGATAGTGTCTCAGCCCCCATTCTATTGCTCTGAAGAGACAGCATGACCAAGGCAACTCTTAGAAAACATTTAATTGGGGGCTTGCTTTCAGTTTCGGAGGTTAGTCTGTTATCATCATGGCTGAGATCATGGCAGCAGGCAGGCAAGACATGGTGCTGGAGAAGTAACTGAGAGCTTTATGTCCTGATCCACAGGCAGGCAGAGAGAGGAGAGACTGAACCTGGCTGTGGCTTCTGAAACCTTAAAGCCCATCCCCAGCAGCCAGCAGTGCACCCCCTCAGCAAGAACACATCTACTCAAGTACAGCCCCATCTGCCAATCCTTTCAAACAGTTCATCAGCTAGGGACTAAGCATGCAAATATATGAGCCAATGGGAGGCAGCCTCATTCAGACCACCATAGATAGGCATCTTCTTAATCCCATTTTACACATGAGGAGACAAGGCTTGGAATACCGGAGGACCACACAGGCTGGGAACCTGGTTTATCGGATCCCAAATTTGTGTTCATGTCCTGTTCCCCTGCCCCCAACCCCTGCAACTTCTAACACAGAGACACAAGGCTGTTCAGTGGAAGTTCTCAGTCAGCCATCAGGGAAATGAACACACTGACTGTGGAGGGAAAGCTCATTCTTCTTGTGCTGGGAGCAGTTCTGTCATTGTGCGTGTGCTTAGCGAGGCCCTACGCCCAACATCCAATGGAAAGAAAGACAGGAAGGGGACCGGGAGGGAAACTGAGAACTCAGACGACCTTCAAATCATTGAACTGGGATGTGTGTTGAGATTGGCAAAAATGAAAACGCAGCCCTTTCTTCCCACACAGAAGACAACATCGGAGTTGGCGTTTCTTACATGAAAATATTTCCTTGGCTTTCTCTTAGCTGAATATTTTTTTAACAAAAATTAAATAGACAGTGTGAACCATGCCTTCCGTTCTTAGTAGGGAATAGACTAATTTCAATCTGACTCCAAAGGAGCAATCACAGGCCTGCCTTCTCCAGGCCACTCAGAACACTCCTGGGATGTTTCACCGTTTCTCTCAAAGTTAGCCTTTCCTCTCAGAACACAGAGTAACTGACAAGTCTGTACAGTTCTGTTTCTGTTAAGGGCTTGATTTCAGTTCATGAATTGTTCTCTATCTGCTGTTCTCTCCTTCCTCAGACCTCCATGCTGTAGTCTGTGCAAGCCTTCCTCCAGCCGTCATGATAACTGGAGGCAAAGAGCAATGAGTTAACTGTGGTTCAACACAAGGGGCTGGAAAGTAGCTCGGTCAGCGACATGCGAGCTTGGGAACCTGAGTTCAGATACCCAGAACACACTTAAAATGCCAGCAAGGTGGACCAGTATCTGCCATCCCAGTGCTGGGAGATAGAGACTCTCAGATCCATGTTGAGTGAGTCACCAAGCTCCAGGTAGAAACCCTGTCTCAGAAAAGAAAAAAAAAAGTGTGGGGCCAGCAAAATGTCTTAGTAGATAAAAATACTTGAGACCAAGCCTGGTGACCTGAGTTTGATCCCTGGTACCGACCACATGGTAGAAGAGAATTGATTGCTGCAAGTTGTTTCTCTGACCTCCACATTCATGCTTTCATAACCCCACACACACAAAATAGATGATAGATAGATAGATGATAGGTAGGTAGATAGATAGTAGATAGATGATAGATAGATAGATAGATAGATAGATAGATAGATAGATAGATAGATAGATAGATGATAGGTAGGTAGATAGATAGTAGATAGATGATAGATAGATAGATAGGTAGATAGATAGATAGACAGACAGACAGACAGACAGACAGATAGATAGATAGATAGATGAGAGAGAGGGGGGAGAGAGAGAGGGAGGGAAAGAGGAAGGTAAAAAGATAAAAGTGGCAAAACCAGGGGCTAAAGCTATCTCAACAGTTAAGATCTGATGCTATTTTTACAGAGGACCTGGGATCAGGTGCCAGGATCCGCATGGTGGCTCATATGCAACCTCAATTCTAGGGACTCCAGTGCCCTCTTCTGACCTTCTCAGACACTGTACACACATATGGTGTACATACTTACATTCAGGCAAACCACTCATACTCATAAAAAATAAACATACAAAAATGTGTTGTTGGAGAAGTGGCTCAGCCATCAAGAGCCCTTGCCACTCTTACAGAGAACCTAGGTTCAATTCCCAGTACCTACATGGTGGCTAACAACCGTCTGTAACTAATTCCACAGGATCTGGAGTTTTTCTGACTACAACAGGTACTATACAAGCATGTGTTGGGCACATATATGTGGAGGCAAAATATTCATGCATAAAAGTAAATAAATATTATAGAACAAAAACTTTAAAAAAAAACCACCAAGGTAAAGAGTGATTGAGGAAGATAACAAATGTCCATCTCTGGCTTCCACATGTGTACTACATATGTGTATTTATACACACACACACACAGTGATAATCTGCAGTTTCAAGTATAATTTTTACCCTAATCATGTCTCTATGATATCATAGCAATCACCCCTCATAGTTTTAGTGAGTATGACATTGAGAATCAAATGGTAAACATAATTGCAACAGCAACAGCCTGGGAGGCAGGTAGCACCATGGGCCCCATCTTCCCAAGGACAAAACACGGTTTGTGTAACTACAGCAACTTGGCCATGTTTGCACAGGATGGGGCTGAGAGCTAAGACTCTGGGGTTTCCTGCACACAAAGCCTAGATCCTGAGGAAGGATCTGCGCAACTCCCTCAAAACCATGACCAGATTTTATTTCTTCATTTCAGTTTCTTAAGGTTCTTGAAAGTACAGAGCATGAGTTAATAGAGGTAGATGAAATAAGGAAGGGACTCCAAAGGGGAATTCTGGGGGAAAGTGAGTAGCCGTGAGATCAACCCCTAAATGTCTCAGGGCAGGTGGCAACCGAAAGGTGAGTCATAAATTCACTCCTGACAGCACGCTGCAGAACAGGAGGGTGATGCTTGGGCAGCCATTTCCAAGCCCCACAAGAACCCTGACAGGATTTATTGCATGGGACAAACTTTATGTAAAAATATAGGCAACGGTGAGACACGGAGCTGTGGCCTCTTTTCATCAAAATGGAAGCAAAGGTGTAAGATGAAAAGGTGGCTCGCCCAGATTCAAGGAGCTCACAGAGCAGATACAACCAGCTAAGCAGTTAGCCAGCCGGAGGGCACAAAAATGAGTTGTGTGTGTGTGTGCGCGCACGTGCGTGCACGTGTGGTGGGGCTTTAAAATATCTATACAAGTGCTGGAGCCAAACACAGGGACTAGAATGCATTTGGTGGTCACTCTGCAGCATTAAGACAGGCTTCAGCGGTATTCATGCAGCCCTAATCTCTGGTAACTTTCATAAAATATGCTCACACTTGTTTGAGGTCTTAAGGGACCTTCTGGATCATTAAAGAAGGATAATATGGACTGGGTACGTAGTTCAGTTTGTAGAGTACTGGCCTATCATGCACAAGGCCACACTTAGCATTGCATAAGACCACACACAGTGGTGCACACCTATAATCCTAGTGCAGGTAGAAAGAGTATGTCAAGGTTAGTCTCCACTACACAGTGAGTGCAAGGCCAGCGTGGGCTACATGAGACCTCGTCAGAAGAAAGACGGTGGCTGTGTACTGCTGGGGTAGAACAGGGGCCTCAGCCCTGCTCTCGTTTCCCCTGACAAAGCTCAGCAGGAAGTACACAGAAAGCCCTGAAGCAGAGCAGGATGGACCAGACCGCTGACACACAGTGTAGGAAACACAGCTAATAACCCACTGCTGCTGTGAGAGTAAGGCAAGCCTGGAGCTGGGGGAGGAATAGGAGCCAAAAATACCCAGCTCCAGCAGCCTGAGCGGCACAGGCACAGGAGGAAGACGCCAGGCTAGGGACTCACCAGTTGTCACGCTTGCTGATGCAGTCGACTTTGTGTTTTACAAGACCAAGGATGGGTCCCAGTTCCCTAGCTCTGCAGGCTAGAGTGTTTATTGCCTGGAAGATATTACCTCCCAGGGCTGGGGCAATGGCTCAGTGGGTAAAGAAAGGGCTTACCCTGCAAGAGTGAAGATCTGAGTTTGAACCCCTAGAACCAATATTCAGCTGGGTACAGCAGCTCATTTCTGTAGTCCTCTTGTTCTTACGGTAGATGGAGAATCCAAAGAAGTTCCAGGCCATCTCTCCTGATGTACTCAGAAGCCAAAATCAAGAACAATCAAAAACAAAATAGAAGGGTCCAGAGTGACACTTCCACTTAGTGGCATGTGCAGTCCCCACTATATATACCAAATACCTGGAATACATCCGGTATATTCCTATAACACGTCTGCTGTCAGGATATCTTACCCTCACCCAAGCTATGAGCAGCACTTTCTTTACATGAGGGTATCACCAATGTCATTGTCATAAAAGTTGAGACTCTGAAGATTCCCTTGACCAAGCAGCCATTGCCGGTCTAGAAGGATGCCTCATAGTAACCCTTCTCCCATTTTTGTTGTTCACATAGAATGACCTGTAACTTTTAAATGCTTATGGAAATTGGGACTCTGGCCATAGGGCACTAGGCCATGCCACCACTTTGGTCAATAGCGGGGCAGTTGATGATTAACCAAACACCCCCACAGCCTGTGTGGCTCAGAGCTAAACTCTTTCGGCAGCCCAGCATGGGTTTTCCTTGAGTCTTGCCTAATGTACCGAAGTATCCTTCTGGAGAGAGTATACATAGTGAAAGCTGAGACTCCAGAAGTCACAACTGTTAATAAAACGTGAGAGTGCGCAAGGTGAAGTTAGAAAAGAAATTTGAGGTTTATCCAGTCACCATGTCTCCACGTCATGGAACAAAGCATAAACAATGTTCATAAAATTGACTGCTAGAATCATGTGCTGGTGCACTCTGTAATTCCAGCACTCAAAAAGCAGAAGCAGAAGGACCGTGAGTTTGAGCCTGGCCGACATTACAAGACTGTCTCAAACAAACACACGGATTGAGGGACATGTCACCCTCTAGTTGCTGAGGACACTGGCTTGAAAGCCTTGGAGGAAGGCAGGACCGTGGAACATGGCTTTGGCAGCCTAAGGGATTGCTCAGACATTTCCATTGCCAGCAACTTACACGTGATTATTTACGCCACACACTGTGGTCTTGACAGGCCAAGCAAAACCCCCCAATGCCCATTAACAGGCGCTGTAGTAAAAGGCACGGGCTTGCTTTTGGTCCCGGCGGCTGGCTGGCTCCCGTTGCCCGGTGCCTGGTTAGCTTATGCCCGAAATAATTACACAGAAACTGTATTCATTGAAATACTGCCTGGCCCATTATCTCTAGCCCCTTATTGACTAACTCTCACATATTAAACTAACCCATATCTAGTAATCTGTGATTGCCACTTGACTGTGGCTTACCGGCATGAGTCTAACCAGTGTCCATCTTGGGCCAGAGAAGCATGGTGTCTGACACACTGCCTTCTCTCCCCCAGCATTCCGTTCTGTCTACTACGCCCACCTAAGGGCTGCCCTATCAAAAGGCCAAGGCAGTCTCTTTATTTAACCAATGAAAGCAATACACAAACAGAAGACCCTCCTACACCATTTCCCCTTTTTCTGTTTAAATAAAAGAGAAAGGCTTTCATTTTAACATAGTAAAATTACACATAACAAAACAGTTATCAAGCAAGAACTACAGTTATCATATTTAGATCTATTTTATCTTTTATCATAACAATGGAAAACTATAACTATCTATTTATTCTTTAACTCCATCAAAGACTCCAGAAGGATATAATATTACCTAAGTAAATAAGAAGTAAGTAATTTTTAAAGCTCTAGAAATGACAGAGACCTCTCGCTGCCTGGACAGTCACCCAAAGTTCCTCTGTACCGTTGGGGCATCCATCTTTAGCCTACAGGCCCACAGTATTCAGAAGACATTTCCATGAAGCAGGAAATTTTAAAGACAGTTTAGTCACTTTCTTTTGTATCCTGTAGAATGTCTCGCAGACTCTTTTATGAATCAGGAACCCTGAAGGATCATCTCACCTTTAGGCAAGTTCAGCAGTCCTCTCTCTGTGGGTTCTTTGTGTCCAGTTAAGCAGTCCAGGCAAGAGCAGTTTCTTGTCCAACTGGCTATCAAACTCCATAAGGAGCCTCTTTGATGCCCATCTTCCTCTTGAAGTAGCTTGGTGCTGCCAGGAGCAGACATGTCTCATTGTCATGAAAAGCCCTAAGTTATTAAAACATTAAATGTCATATTCTGTAGTCTTTGAAAGATATGAAGAATGCCTATCTAACTGAAATATATCTCTATATATCTAGAAAATCTAACTAACATGACTACAAACTTGACTATTATTGATTATTCATTAACAACCTATATTTTCTAATTATATATTACATTTTTAAATGAACTACACAATCACAATACCTTAAGAGCAGAAATATATATACATATAACAGAATTGACCTTAAATTCATATCACTAAAGCAAAATCCATACCAATGCAAATTATCCATATCTATATCATCTCCCCCTTTAAATTTAAATTTAAAAAACATTTATAAACAATATTTGGGGATTTGGGCATAGGTGCTTTGCACGTTTACTAGCGAGTGTCCTTGCTATGAGGTGTCTGTTTGTTTATGGCCTTGCTTCAAGATAAACACGTTCCATTAAATAAAATGATGAAGCACTTTTCAAAAAAGTGTTAGTGGCCTTGGTGATGGTAAGTGTTTGATGGGTGCGTTTTGTCTCCAGACTCCTCAAGATAATCATATCGGTGAGAACAGCTTTTTCTTTTTTCAAGACAATCACATTTCAATAAAATGGTGTGTGTGTGTGTGTGTGTGTGTGTGTATGTGTGTGTGTGTGTGTGTACGATTGTACTTGATATTGCCCTTCAACATAAATTGTGGGCAATTACTTTAAATAAATCTGTTGTACATATTGAGGGAACATTAGTTCTGCCATTTCTTTAAGGACTCTCTTATTCAGATCCAAGAGTTGTTTTGGGTGTGGGGGGTTCTTGTTTTGTTTTGTTTTTTAATCTGGATGATTTTTAAGGCTGCTTCAGTCAGTTAAGCAGAAGGCGTGCTCTGCGGCTCTGAGCAGTTTCGAAGTTTCAAGAACACTTGGAACATTGTTCTGCCTCCTTTTAAGGCTTTGTTGAAATTTGCTTATTTTGAGAGGACAGTCAGTGGTGTTCAGTACAATTTGCATCTTCTTTGAAAAGTGATTATTCTGGGTAAGAAGCCTGCAGTCCCCTTCTCCCAGACCTGTGTACCCTTTCAGTCTAGGTGTGAGGTGGCTGCAGTTCCTAGGTTACACTTTTCTTCGGAATGCCCAGTCTTTCTCTCTAGAACGCTATTTGAGAGGCCTGCTTTCCCCCAGGAAGATATGAATAACATTTTGTCACCTCCGCCCTGCATCAAGACGACTGAAAACTTTACCCAGCTATAATGTGCTCCCTCCTGTCAGGGTACGCGTGGCCAAGCATTTGCTGTTGAATCTGTTACAGTCAGAGACCAAAATGGTATATTCCACCAGCAAAACATAACACATTTAATAAACTTATCTCTGCTGCTCAGCAGTTGTACAACCTATTGGCCCCCAGGAGAGATTGCTGCAGTTCTTAATTTAAAGGGTCCATGAATTTTTGTACCTTTGCACTGGCTTCTTCAACAACTTGCCGTGTGGTTTTAAACTCAGCAGATCTAATTTAGTGCTGCTGAGATCCACTCTGGAAATAGAACTGTTACATTTTCAATTAACATAGATTTAATCAAAAGCAAAAGGAAGGAGACAGGAAGAGGGGAGGAGGCAGAGAGAAACAGCTGCAGCTTCAGTAATCCCTTCATTCCAGGGCCTCCTGTGGACACCCAAGTCCCAGGGTGCTCCAGTCTCTGTAGCTTGTGTGGAGTCCATGGATGCCCAAGTTCTCTGTTTCTACATTGATTTTGCTGCTTGTGCAATGAGAATGTGGTATAGCAGTCATGTTGTACTGCCTAGAGAATGAGGGCAGGGAAGGAAGTCTGTGCATGTGCTCCGGAGATGCAGGATGTTCCTGGAGATGGAGGTATAGGCAGTTGTGAGGTACCCATTGTGAAATGGAGCTCTGGATCTCTGGAAGCCGATGCTCTTGATTGCTGAGCCATCCTTCCAGCCCAGAGCTACTCGTTTTAGAATTCCGCAAGCTTGTCTAGACTGTGTGTAGAGGTTTGAATGAGAAATCTCCCTCATAGGCACATATATTTGAAAACTTGGTCCCCAGTTGGTGGTACTGTTATAATCATAGAGATTATGGAACTTCTATGATGCTTAGCCTTGCCGGAGGAAGGACATCAGTGGGACCACTTTTGAGAGTTCAGAGCCTGGCTCTACTTCCAGTTTGTTCTCTCTGCCACCTATGTGAGGTTGGGACGTGATCTCCCACCCTTCTGGCCCTATTGCCATATATCCACTACCATCAGAGGTAGCTAGCCCTTTGGAGTCTTAAACCAAAAGAAAGTTTTCTTAAAGTTGCTGTTGGTCAAGGTATTTTGTCACAGCAACAGAAAAGAAACTGATACATTGTAGAACACTTTTTCCCACGGAACTCTGCTGTTGGCCTGGGAAGAAGCTCCATCCAGCTTAGGAGACCAAAATGGGCCATAGTCCTGAATGACAGCAGGTAGTGACTAGGCATCATATGGGAAGATGTTCCCACCACAATTTATCAGGGAACACCAACTAAAGAACCAGTGCTGGCAAGGCTGTGGAAGTCTCAGTCCTTTCTGACAGAGCACAGTATGGCTCATTTGGATACTTTCTTACAGAATTGAAGGTATTCTAGCTATAGGAGCAAGCAACCTGCTCTTTTGTTATTTACCCAGCTAAGTCCAAAATGCATGCCAGCACATGAATATTTTTAGCAATTTTGTTCATAGTTACCAAACTTAGAAGCAACTAAGATGTGGTAGGTGAATCAACTGAGAGGCAAGTTCAGAGAGAAAGTGGAATATTATTCAGCAATAGAAAAGAACTATCAAGCCTTGAAGAAAGATGGAGGCATTTTAAAAGCATATTACCAAGTTAAGATGATGTTTTCTTTGATTTCAACAATATGATATTGTGAAAGAGCAAAACTGTGTCATAGGATCTATGATTCCAGAGGTTGGGGAAGAGGGAGGGATGAGCAGGCAGTTACAGTGGATTTGGGACATCTGTGAGTTCAAGCTATGATTCTGTGCCAATGCTTACTGTACAAAGCAAGCAGGCATCCTAAAGTCAACTGTGGACTGCTGGTGACAATGTGTCAGGGTAGGTTTCAATTCCTGCAGGAGATGCTGAGAATGGGGGACACAACAGATGTGCCAGACCAGAGCTATATAAAGGAATTTTTGTTTGTTTGTTTTTGTTTTTTAAGACAGTGTTTCTATGTGTAGCTTTGGAGCCTGTCCTGGAATTCACTCTGTAAACCAGGCTGGCCTTGAACTCACAGAGATCTGCCTGTCTCTGCCTCCCGAGTGGGAATAAAGGTGTGCACCATCGCCTCCCAGCTATAAAGAAAAATTTTTAACTTATACTCAGTGTTTCTGGAAACTTCAGATTGCTCAAAAAAGTAATGTATGTCAAAAATAAACTGATGGGGGGCCATCTGCAATCCTTCACTCGGGAAGCAGAGGCATGCGAAGCTCTGTAATTGCCAGGCCGGCTTTATCCATGTAGTGAGTTCCAGGATAGTCAATGCTACCTAGTGAGAGCTTGTCCCAGTAAATGTCTTAACTTTGGTTTCTACTGCTATAAAGAGACACCATGACCACAGCAACTTTTATAAAGGAAAGCATGTAATGGGGTGTCTTACAGTTTCAGAAGTTTGTCCATTATAATCATGGTGGGGCATGGAAGCATGTTAGCAGACATAGTGCTGAAGCTGATCAACAGGTAACATCTTCATCAACAGGTAATAGAAAATGAACTGAGACACTGGGTGGTATCTTGAGCATCTATGAAACCTCAAAGCCTGCTGCAGACCTGCTTGTTGGACTTGTTGCTGCTGCCTGTTATGTGATCCCTGCTTCTGGAGGGGACGGGGCAGGGGGTGAGAAGAAGTGGAGGTAACAGCACAGACTCTGAGATATTCCAGTGTAAACGCTCTTTATTTATTGAAAAAAAGAAAGCAAACTATCTTTTTTCATTTTACATACCAATCCCAGTTCCCACCCCCCTCCCCTCCCCTCCACTTTCCCTCCCACTCCCCAGAGAGGGCAAGGAACACTGCTCTGAGGAAGGACCAAGGCCTTCCCACTATATCCAGGCTGAGCAAGGTATCCATCCATCCAGATAGAATGGGTTCCAAAAAACAGCACAAGCAGCAGGGACAAATCCTGGTGCCACTGCCAGTGGCCTGAGTCAGGAGTTTTGTGGGTTTAAGGAAATTAAGCTGCCACAGGAAGAATTTTGGTTAGTCCTTTTGAAACTGGCAGTTGCCGCTGGCGTGGTGTGATTGGCTAGGAGTGTATGTCATTGGTTACTGTGCTTTTGGTCTGCTGACAGGTTGTTTTGGCCAATTCTGCTTATTCATTATGCGTTTGCATGAGCTTGCTTGTGCTTGCGCTATGGCCCTGCCTCAAAAGCCCACCTCCAGAACAAAACACTACCTGCAACAAGGCCACACCTATTCCGAAAAAGTCACACCTTCTAACAGTGCCACCCACTTTGGGGGCCATTTTCTTCTAAACCACTACAATAAATAAACAAAATTGTAAAAAATAAAAATAAACTGGTAATCCATTCAGATAGACATTAGACACCAGTGGACTCTGAACTACACACCTTTTAGACAAGTTTACTTGTCTATATTACCATCTGTTGTTTAAAGAAATGGGTAAGGATTTGACAACGTGAACTGCCGTACCGTTTGTACAAGGCTCCAGAGTAGACTGAGTGGTAGAACCCAGGTCTTCTCAACTCGTTTATTTTGCAAAGCCTTGCCTTCCAGAAGCTTCCTTACCTAAATTGAACTCTCAGAAAGGCAGATGAGCGACTGTCACAATGTCAAAAGTGATACTGAAAGGAAAATGACAACCACAGTAAAATCCATCTAGCTGACCCAGGTCTGATATGACTTAGTGTAGGATTTTAAATATAAATGTAGAACTAGAGCTGAAGATATGGCTCAAGGAGAACAGCATTGCTACTCTTCTGGAGGACCCAGATTTGATAACCAGACCCACTTTGAGTGACTCACAACTGCCTGTGGCTATTTTATCTCCAGAAGATTCAAGGCTCTCTTCTGGTCTCTGAAGGCATCCCCAGCATATGGCATACATACATCCAAACATAGACACAGACACAGACACAGACACACACACACACACACACACACACACACACACACAAACTGTAAAACTTCTTTTAAAAGTATAAAGTTGTTCAAATGCATAGAGTAGTATCAATTAAAAAAATCTAGTCACCAACTGCTTCTCTAGGGATATCTTGTCAACCTCCTAAATGCTGTCGCTTTTGTTCTCTATCAGGATGAAAACATTTCAACCCTACTCTTGTTTTGAAGTGATGAACTTCGCAGGATGCAGAGTATGGAAAAACTGCATGGAGGAAAGCTTTTCTGTGAAAGCCAAAGCTTTCACAAATCTTCTCCCTTTTTACTGAGCCCCTTCATTTCCCGCAGCCTAATGGCCCTTTCTCAACATTGATTTTTCCTTTTACCATTCTTAAACTTGACTCTTTATCTTTAGTCCTTCTGAACAGTGTTATTCTATAGCCTTTATTCAATTGTCTTGCCATTGAAGTTCTTGTGAGCTATCCCTGTGTGGTGGTTTGAAAGAAAATGACCCCCAAAGAGAATGGCACTCTTAGGAGGTGTGGCCTTGCTGGAGGAAGTGTGTCACTGAGGGGTGCGTTTTGAGGTCTCCTATGCTCAAGCTACTCCCAGTGTCATAGTCTACTTCCTGTTGCCTGCATATCAACCTGCAGCAGTTCCTTCTCCAGCACCATGTCTGCCTGCGTGCTGCCCTAAATCCCAGCTGCCATGCTCCCTGCCATGATGGATTAAACCTCTGAAACTGAAAGCTGCCACCTCAACATTTTCCTTTATAAGAGTTGCCATCATCATGATGTTCCTTCACAACAAAAGAAGCCCTAAGACACCCTTTACATATCACATTTGCTGACAGCTCGGCTGCATTGGCTCCTTGAGGCCATTGCCGTTTTCCAACACGAGTCCATCTGTACTGGGGCTCATTTCCCTCCTTGGCACAGGTAAGGGAAGTGTGGCACCAGTTCTAACTGGTCTTCATAATAAACACTCAAACTCAGATATTAGGGGGTGAAAGCTGAAAGATCAGAGAAGCAGAGAAGCCAGCCACTAGTTCTTACCTCTATGAAATCCTCAGACCAAATGGGCTATCTCGTCTTTACAAGTCCTCAGACTGAATGCCTTCAGCTCTTCTCTCCTCCTGCCTTCTATTCCTCTCTCCACCCAGCCATTTTCCTTCCTGTCTCCACCTCCTTAGTGTTGGGATTAAAGGCATGTGACTCCCAAATACTAGGATGAAAGGTATGAGCCACTACTGCCTGGCTCTATTTCTCTTTTAGGCTGCACCAGTCTCATGTAGCCCAGGCTGGCCTTGAACTCGCAGATATCCATCTGCCTCTGCCCCCTGAGTGTTGGGATTAAAGGTGTGAACCACCACTGCCTGGATCTTCAGGCAAGCTTTATTTGCTAGATCACAAACAAAATATCTCCACAGGGGAAGGACCTTTCCAAGCAGTGGAGCAGGATGGCAAAGTTTTTTTTTCTTTTCCTTCTTTTTTTTTTTTTTTTGGAGACACGGTTTCTCTGTAGCTTTGGAGCCTGTCCTGGAACTAGCTGTTGTAGACCAGGCTGGTCTCGAACTCACAGAGATTCACCTGCCTCTGCCTCCCAAGTGCTGGGGTTAAAGGCATGCACCACCACGGCCCGGCAAAGTTTCTTTTCTTTGATACAGGTTCTTATGTAGCCCAGATTTACTGAAAAATTGAGGCTGTCCTTGAGCTTTTTCCTGCCTCCCTTTCTGAAGAGCTGGGACTGTGGGCATGCCACATAGTACTTGATCATGCAGTGCTACGGGTTAAACTCAAGGCTCACTTAGGACAATCAAGCACTGTGGTGCTTCGAATGAGGATGTATCCCATAGGCTCTGGTATTTGAATACTTGGTCCCAGCTGCCTGCTGGTAGTGCTCTGTGTGGAGGTTTAGGAGGTGCAGGCTTCGACGTTAGACTCCTCCCTCCACTTCCGGTTTGCTCCTCTCTTTACATCCTGTTTGCCCTTCTGGAGGTGCGAGTTCTGAGCTTCCCACTGTGCCGTTTCCCGGCCATGATGGACACCCACCTTTCTGGAAATGTAAGACAAATACACTCCTCCTTTAATAAGTGACTTCTGATTATGCTGTTCTTCATTGGGAACAAAAAAGTAACTAACCAATCCAATTACAATTCCAACTAGACAACTTTCTTGATTACAAGATTCCAGTCCAAGTATTAGGAAAGCTTTTAGTACTCAATTCTGTGTAGGAAGGAAGGCTGAGAACAAATTTCCATGCCTTTTGTGACAGAGTAGTCATCGTATGGGTGGGTGAGTTTTCATCGATGTCTTTTACAGAAACTTTGTGTCTTGGGGCATCTCTTATCCTCTTGTGCCAACACAACAGTCTCATGTTCTGGGACCCCTGAGCATCGCAAACCCAGTGAACCCAGAGCTGTGGCATCATCTGCACTTTCAGGTGTAGATGGACATTCAGAAGTATTTGCTACATGGACTAGTGTTTGTTGTGGAATATTATTTTAAGGTGTGTTGTGGTGATATTTTGTTTGTGATCTAACAAATAAAGCTTGCCTGAAGATCAGAGTGTGGCGCTTAGTCACTAGTTAGCCATAGAGGCCAGGAAGTGGTAGCACACACCTTCAAACGCAGCATTTGGGAGGCAGAGGCAGATGGATCTCTGTAGCATGAAAACCCAGAGACAGAAATTGGGGTTCAACCTGAAGGTTAGAAAAGCAAAACAGCCAACCAACCACTGGCTCTTCTACCTCAGTCTGAAAATGACGATCCTGCCTCCAGGAATCTCAGAATGAGACTGTGTGTGAGAGCTGTCTCGTCCCTTCTTATATTCCTCTCTAGTGCTGGAATTACAGGCATGCCCCACTACTGCCCGGCTTCTATGGCAAGCTAGTGTGGCTACTGGGATTAAAGGTGTGTCACCACTGCCTGGTCTGTAAGGCTGATCAAGCTGATCAGTGGGGCAGTTTTACTCTCTGATCTTCAGGCAAGTTTTATTTGTTAAAATACAAATGAAATATCACTACTAAGATAGATATAGGGGTTAAAGCTGAAGATCAAAAAAGCAGAACAGTAAACCACTAGAGAGACTTTTTACCTCTACCAATGCTCAGACCTTTAATCCCAGTACTTGGGAGTCACACACTTTTAATCCCAATACTAGGGAGGTGGAGACAGGAAGAGATATGGTTGGGAGGAGAGAGGAATATCTCCTCTTGTGTGGGAGGAGATTGGAGCTCAAGGCTTTCAGTCTGAGGATTCATAGAGGATCTTGT
Organism: Ondatra zibethicus; assembly: GCA_004026605.1. Lineage (NCBI taxonomy): Eukaryota > Metazoa > Chordata > Mammalia > Rodentia > Cricetidae > Ondatra > Ondatra zibethicus. The sequence goes on from PVIU01005149.1 coordinate 95,910, forward strand.
CCACTTTGGTCTGAGGATTGGGAGGAGGTAAAAGGTCTCTCTAGTGGTTGGCTTGATTACTTCTCTGGTCTTTCAGCATTTACCCCAATAAATGACTCTGGGTTTTTATTATTAAGACCAATTAGAAATCACGCTACAGTGTACTGCATTTGTTTATGCTAGGGAACATTTGCTTTAATGATGCAAAGATTTGTTGCATTCTTTTATGTTGCATTTGTTTAACTCTGAAG
>PVIU01005149.1:96239-117423 GCA_004026605.1 Ondatra zibethicus
CCAGCCACCCAGCCACCCAGCCACCCAGCCACCCAGCTACACAGCCACCCAGCCACCCAGCCACCCAGCCACCCTGCCCACCCAGCTACACAGCCAGCCACGAGTAGGAAGTAAAGTACGATATACAGAAAGACAAAAAACAAAAAGCCCAGAAGCAAAAGGTAGATGGAATAATTTAAGAAAAGCTAGCTAGAAATAAGACAAACTAAGGTCAGATGGTTACAATTAAGAATTAAGCCTGTGTGTGTGTGTGTGTGTGTGTGTGTATGTGTGTGTATGTGTGTATTTGAGAGCTGGGTGGCGGGCCACAAAAAGAGTAAAAGGGCCCAAAAAAGAGTAAAAAGCAAAAAAGAAAAAAGAATCAAAAAACAAAAACAAACAACCACATTTTGGTATTCCAACGTGGGCCTAGAATAAAAGAAAACCCAGCAAGTGTGTGTAGCTCTCCACGGCTGGAGGGTTAGATGCCTGCCACACTTCCAGCTCAGCACCTGCTACCCCACAGGCTCTTTTTCATCAGAAATGCTCAGGATTTTAAAGTTTTGTTATAGGTGTATTATTGATATTGCATCAGACAATTGTAAGTGGGGTTCTCAGATGACCTGGGAGAGGTCGTTGTTTATTTGGAGGGGATCTTGCATTTTAAAGTTTATTTTGTGAGTTTGACTGTTTGCCTACACATATGTATGTGTGCCATGTGTGTGCCTGGCGCCCATGGAGGGCATCAGATCCCCTGTAACTAGGGTCACAGTTATCATCTAGGTGCTGGGAATCGAACCCAGGTCCTCTGGAAGGGCAGCCAGTGCTCTTAACCACTCAGCCAACTCTCCAGCCCCATGGGAACTTTATTATATTTAATAGTGAGAATTTGCAATTAAATTGAGAGAGGAACAGTAGAAAGGAATTGGGATATTTTTGTTTAAGTTTTGATCGAAAGAGTACATCCCTGTGCAACAACCACTGATGTAAACAGCATATGCTCGGAGCGTCTTCCGGAGCTGTGTTGAGGAATCTGAAAGACACTGCTTTGGAGAACTTTCCTAAGAACGAAAGGCAAACTAGGTCACACTTTCCTGGACAGATACTCAGTAAGTGACCTGTGCCAAGAACTTCCAAACTCTTCCAAGAATTTGGAAGACAGCTTCCAAGCTCTTAAGGTCAGCATGGCTATGAAGTAATGGTTAATGTCTGTTTTATATACACACACTATTCTATTTTCATGTTTACTTAGTTATTCATGTTTTTGACACAAAGTCTCTTTATGTTTCCCATACTGGCCTTGAATCACTGGGTAGCAAAAACAAACTCAAACTCAGAATCCTCTTGCCTCAGCCTTCCATGTATAATGACGCTAGGTGTGTATCACTGGGCTCCAGCAAACTATCTTAACTAGAACTCTTTTTTTTTTTTCCTTTTTTGGTTTTTCAAGACAGGGTTTCTCTGTGTATCCCTGGCTATCCTGGAACTTGCTTTGTACACCAGCCTGGACTCGAACTTAGAAACTCATCTGCTTCTGCTGCCCAAGTGCTGGGATCACCACCACCCAGTGTGAATTAGAACTTTCGGTACAGCGACGTCACATTGTGTGTGACATCGTACCTGTCACGATAAAGCACGTGGTGATGTGTCCAGTGTAGTTGCACTTCCTAATAAGGCAGACATTAACTGCTGACACTTGGTTTCACGTGGCTCTCGAGTGGTCAGCACTGACTTCCTGAGGTGTGTGTGACGGGCATGCCCTCACAATATTTCATCATTAAGTTTCTTTTAGAAATAGGGAAACAGAAAAATATTTAAGCTTCAAAATAATTGCATCATTTATATTATATATGTGTGTGCGCGTTTGGATATTGTCCCTCTAAGCAGAAAGCTGCAGCTTCACGGGTATGTGAGCCAAGTTCCTTGTCTGAGGATGTCCACGACGTCAGTGGTTTCTGCTCTCCTTGCAAATCTTCAGGCTGACAAGCACTTTCGGGAAAATTCATGGCGAGTTTGTCTTTTTTAAAAGTGATGTTTCTATAAATCCTATGAAGCGCGGTGACAGAGACTGTGAATCATGTAGCTGGCTTGAGTAATGAGGCTTTCACTTTCTGAACTCTGCCGGGACGCCCAGAGGCTTCCGTTGAGACTGAATCTCTTGCAGTGTTTAAAGCACCCATCCACGCAAAAAGGAGAAATTCTGATGTGAACTGAAAATATTTCACCATAATTTCTGCTGAAAGGAAAATAAATAGCAATTGACGGTGCTAGGTCTGAAGGCTTTAGAGAGGCCCATGAGTCACCACAGAGGGGAAAAAGTAGACTCAATGGGGAAAAAAGTAACTCTTCGCTACATCAATGGGCTGTAAGTTCGAGTTTTACAGGTGAGTATGATAGGCACATCCAATTCTAACAGGGGTTTGAGGCTGAGGGCTTGTGTCTGGAGTTCACTTCAATCATAAATGAAAATTAGAAACTGAACGAGAGGGAAATGAGGGCATAGAAACCACGGCAGGCAAAAGCCCACAGGGCCTTGACTCTGGGATCACAAACCCTGAGGGCAGAAGGCCACGCAGGTAACATGGAAACCACGGCAGGCAAAAACCCACAAGGCCTTGACTCTGGGATCACAAACCCCGAGGGCAGAAGGCCACGCAGGTAACATGGAAACTCTTGTCTTTAAAACCCAGCTTATGTGGCGGCAATATTTAACCACCCAGCCAAACTTCAAGTCGACCTCTGTGTCCCTTTCGACAGGCATACAGGACTGCCGTCTGTGATTTCTACCTTTCGACAGCCTCTCACGATTGATTCACCTCTACTAACCCTGCTCAAGAGTGACAGGAGACTAGATCAGTGTTGTGGGGAGGGACCCCAGAGGGACTGGAAATAGGGCCCGGTTCAGTGGGAGGTGGGTTCAGTGGGAGGTGGGTTCAGTGGGAGGTGCGTGCTGAGTCTGTCACTTGATCTGTAAATATTCAATTCAGCTTTGCAAGACAAAAAGATCAGCTGGAGGTGAAGTTCGCTGAGGAGAGAAACAAATGTAGGGTGTACCCTGAGACACTTGCCTTTCATAAGGTCTTTTTTTGTTTGTTTGTTTGTTTGTTTTTTGAGACAAGGTTTCTCTGTAGCTTTGGTGCCTGTCCTGGAACTTGCTCTGTAGACCAGGCTGGGCTCGAACTCACAGAGATCCGCCTGCCTCTGCCTCCCGAGTGCTGGGATTAAAGGTGTGTGCCACTAATGCCCGGCTATAAAGTCTTAATTCATTGCACATTGACCCCCACCTGTTCTCTGTCTAAGATAAAATCCACATCTCATCAGATCTATTGGCAAGCTATAGCTGCTCACCAGGCATTCTTGTCTCTTAAGGCTTGCTTCAGTTGTCTGGAGACTCAGGCCTGTAGCTCTCCTCTATTCAAGCATCTCGTCCCTAGGTGACGTCAGCCACTTCCAGGGCTGTAGGACCTTCGTGGGGTAGTTCTCCAACCCCACTCCCCAGGTGCCCACTTCTACTTGGGCATCTTTAATGTCAACCTCCATATCTCTAAGACAGACTTTATCTTCTCTTCCCAAACTGTTTGACTACCTGTATTTCAGTCTATGTGGTGGCCATACTAATCACCCAGCCAAACTTCAAGTCAAACTGAGTATCCCTTTCTCCACCCACCCTCTTCAAATCCTGGAGGCGCTGGAATAGCTCCATCATTTCTTCATGTTAACCTGTCTTCTCACTGCCTAGGTTCTGGCTGCTTACGGAAGCCTGAAGGTCACAATCCGAATCTTCTTGTGTCTTTTCTTTTTGTCTAGATCCTGTTCTCTTGTGACCTTCTGCCCTGCTACCTTCTACCTCCATCATCCCAGTCGGCTGTGTTCAGTTTTCATCTTTCAAAGATCTATTAAATGCGAGCTTCCTGGAAGCCCCAGACTCCTCCCACCTCTGAATCCTCCCTGCTGAATGAGAAAAAGAACTACAAAGGAGGACCTGATTGCTCCTAGGTACCACGGCAGAGGTTCACTGCAGATGTGAGGGAGAGCAGAGCCAGAGGCACAGACATCTGGAAGAGTCCAGGGTGAACGTGACCCTGAGCTGAGTCTTGTGAGGAGAGGGGAGACTAAGAGGCTAGGAGGGTAAAGGGGGAAAAAGGACTGGGTAACCAAAATGGCTGGATTATATAGGGAAGAGCAGCTGGGGAAAGGGCAGCCCAGCCCGAGGCCGGAGAGTTAAGTTTAAGGGAAAGGGAGGACACTGTAATAGGTAGGGACTGAGGGATGCTGGGAGGACTTGGCGGCCAGGTCCGCTTTCATATATTAAATAGGCATCTCAGTTAAGCCGTTTCTCTGGGTTTAAGACCTAACATCTTGTTTCCACAGCTCCCTGAAATGCTTTTCTTGTCAACCACCAGGGTTCTGGAGAAGTGTGATGACATCTACGTTTGAGGGGGGGGTGAGACTTAGGGGCAGTGGAGTTGCCAAGACCTCCGGGTTTGAAGGAGACAAGAGAGACTGAACAGCCAAAACCATGCAGAAGAGGTGAGGACCCACTTTGTGTGACCCTGGCTGAGGAAACCCCGCAAGCAGGTCTGGAAAATAACTTTTCTGTTCTCATTTTCCTCCCTGCTCTTTGATCCCAGGCTAACGTTTCCCATTGGCCAGGTCCACTATCAACCCAAGGTTAAGGAAAGATTAAATCAGTCTTGCAGTTCATCCGTAAGGGCGGGGAAGCCAGAAAGGCCATGCTGGTGGGGATTGGATTTAGCACAGTGTTATGGTGGGTTTGTTCACATCAGCCTCTCTAGACAGTCTGAGTTACCTGGCAGAGGGAAGAGGCCCTGATGTCTGTGTGCACCCCTAGCTTCAAACAGAGTAGAGTCTCAAGACTGCGGATCAAATCAGTGAAAATGGTAACTCATGCTTGCTCGAGGATTGTGATGTAAAATTGCCACATGCTTTCTGGAACCCAAGGTTAAACCATAGACAGCATAAGCGCAGTAATTTTTAAGAGAGATTTCTTTCTTTTTGTTCTATGTGTCTAGGTGTTTCTCTCTCTCTCTCTCTCTCTCTCTCTCTCTCTCTCTCTGTGTGTGTGTGTGTGTGTGTGTGTGCGCACGCACGTGCATGTGCCCTATGAGTGTGCGTGGTGTTCTCAAAAGCCAGAAGAGAGCATCAGATTCCCTGGAACTGGAACTACAGATGTTTGTGAGCCGCCATGTGTCTGGGAATTGAATCCAGATTCTCTGGAGGAGCCATCAGTTCTCATCACTGAGGCATCGCTGCAGCCCTCCCCTCCCCCCACGGAAGCCACAGGGGCCACTGGATGCTCTGGAGCTGGAGTCACAGGTGGTTGTGAGCTGCTTGCTGTGGGTGCTGGGAACTGGGCTCCAGTGTTTACAACACTGCTCAGGGAGAGCAGCAAGCCCTCTTCTCTGCTGAGCCGTCTCTCCAGTTCCAAGGAAAGCACCTTTAACAATGAACCAAAGTGCAGGCATATTCTGCATGTTATCGTTTAAAAATATCTGCTCATGATGCTGGAGAGACGGCTCAGTGGTTAGGAGCCCTGGCTGCTCTTACAGAGGACTGAGGTTCAGTTCCCAGCACCTTCATTTTGGCTCACAAATACCTGTAACTCCAGTTGCAGGGAATCCAATTCCGTCTTCTGGCCTCCACAGGCACCAGGAATACACGCGGAGCATGTAAATATGTGTAGATAAAACACTCATATGCATAAAATAAAAATAAATATATCTTTTAAAAACATCCATTCTTTTTTCGGGGTAGTGGTGGTTTTGAGACAGTTTCTCTGTGTAGCCCTACCTGTTCTGGAACTCGCTCTGTAGCCCAGGCTGGCCTTGAACTCACAGATCCACCTGCCTCTGTCTCCCAAGTGCTGGGATCAAAAGCGCTAGCCACACTGCCCAGCAAAGAATGTCTATTCTTGGTAAGACTAAAGTTACATTATTAAAAACTAACCTGAAAGTATCTTTCTTTGATCTGATACCTTGCTAATTAAAACAAAGAAACAAAAATCAAAAAGGAAGGAAAGAAAAACAAAGTTTAAATCTTAACTTCAAACCTAACAAACCTCCTCCATCTGCATGCTCTCTGTTTTCATCCGCTAATCTTGAAAAGACCACAACCTGCACTGGGTACAATGAATCCATCACCACATGCCTGGTCCCTGCGTGAAGTCATGGAGATGGCACATGCCTGGGTCCCTGAGTGACGTCATGGAGCTTAGTCCTCTTCCAGCTCCCTGGAATCAAGAAATGAATCTTTAGTGTGATAAATCTCTGAGATGAGTTAGATTTTTTACAGCAAGTGGTTTCATTCAGACTAATGTAGCTATGAAATATTAGCCTGAAATCTATACTGTGGTTTAAATTCCACGTACGTGATTGTCATAGGTCTTGGTGTGTATTTTAATCAGTCATTTGTGTGGACATCCTTTGCAGCTCGAATCTTATACCAGGAGGGCTCTTGTCTTCTACGAACAAGATGTGTCCCTTGGAGGGAGCTGTTTTTGCTTAGAACATTTTGTGAAATCCATGCCAAATAGTCTGATGTGTTGTGTAATACACACAGCTATGATTCACAGATTATTTCTTTAGATTCTCTCAGAGGATACAAGTGTATAATTGTCCCCATGTACAATATTTTCTTTACTTCGTTCATTATTTGTGTGTCTGTGTGTGTGTAGTTCAGAGGACAACTTTTTGCAATTACTTCTGTTCTTTACTGGGGGTTTGGGGTATCAAACTCAAGTTGTCTCCATTTTATAGATGATGAAACAGACTAAGAAAATTAACTATAAACTGGAAAAACTCAATTTACATAATTGTCTTAAAAAAAAGATTCAGTGAGAGACTAGTTTCTCCAGCCTTGACCCTGGTGTGTCTCAAAGTTACATTTCCCTGAGCCTTTTCGGATTCCTCTAGCTTTTCCTGATTTTCTTATATGGTGATCTAGTGCTGTACAAGAAATCACCCCACAGTAACTCCTCACAGGACTTGAGCTAGTTGCTGTCAACTGCCCAGTGGCTGGGTGACTAGAGGGGTAGGTACAGCCAACTGGGCAGGGCGACTCCTTTGTTTTCTTCGCTTTTATCTATTTAAATGGCAGTTCCAGAGGAAACTCACTGAAAGGCCATAGAATGAGGAGGGTGGGAAGGAGGGAGGGAGGGAGGGAGGGACACACACACACACACACACACACACACACAGAGAGAGAGAGAGAGAGAGAGAGAGAGAGAGAGAGAGAGAGAGAGAGAGAGAGAGAGCTTGCTCACATTGGAAAGAAACCACCCAGTATAGCTATCCCCAGATTTTCTTAGAAACAACCAGGGTGAGGGGTGAGGCCTGTCTTCATGGGAGGAATATTAAATTACGCATTTTGATTGGAGGAAAGTCAAAGACTTTCCGGACATTGTTTCTAACTACCACAGTCCCCTTTTCTAAAACATTTGCCTGAATTAGTGCAGATCTGGGTAAGTGATTTCATCTAAGCTTGTGCAGCTGGTAGACAGCCTTACGATTATTAGATGAAAATTTATAAATCAAAATTCCACTCTGCTTTTTCATGACACCAGAAAAATGTCTTGTAATCCGCCCTAATGGCCCCAAGTAGATCCAATCCTTTTAGTGGCCTTGGAAAATAAATTTGTTTTTGTAGGAAACCAGCCATCACTAAACACTTTCCAAGTTTTTTCCTATGCTTTTCATGTTTCCAACAGATGTATTCATTTTCATGTTTCCAAAATGAATTGCCCCCACCCCCACCTTTTGGTTGCTGATCTTTATTGTATGTCTCAAGATTCTTTTGTATCGATTCTCAGATCTACCACTTAGGTCAGTGTTACCTCCTCCTGGTTTTGTTTTTTGATTTTTTTTTTTATCATTCCTGCAGGGCTCTTCCTGTGGACCACTGAGAATCTCTTCGATTTTGTTTTTGAGAGGCGTACTCCAGGCTAGCCTCCAATTTGCTATGTAGCTGAGGCTGTCCTTAGGCTCCTGATTTTCCTGCCTCTACCACCCTAGTGCTGGAATTACAGGTGTGCGCGACCACTCCTACGGGGGATATTTAAGATTAGGATCTGATGCGTGGCCCCAGGAACATTCTTCTGCTTTACTTTGTTTTTGTAGCCCCAAGCCTCCACAGCTGAAAATTCCTGATGAATCAAGAGTTTGAGCAGTGGCGCGGATATGAAATCTCAGCCGGGTTCTCGGATGAGTTTTGGCAGTTCTAGGAAGCTGGATAGAATTCCCTTTGAGAATTCTGCTCAGCTGGGAACACAGGGAGAGACTTAATGAAAACTGGATGTGTGGCTGCCTACCGGTTTCACGAGTGGACCTGGAGTGTTTGTGGCCAGTCCCCAGCAATCCAGTGCAAGGCGCTTGTGTACTGTTGTGACGGCTAAAAACATAACAACAGTTGTAATTAATTTTAATAAAGTTTTATTTAATCTGATAGATGCAAAGCACCATCGTTTGAACATGTGCCTAACATAAGATATGCCTACGGCGGTATTCATTCGTATTTTCATAGTGTCTTAGACTCTGATGTGTAATGTACGCTTAACACAGCTCTAGCAGGACTTGCTGTTTCAACATCAACAACCGATGATCATAGGTACTGACAGGCCTCTTAAGCTTCGTCAGGCTTCTGATAGCTCAACCTTTTCCTTCGTGGATCGCACACCTTGCCTTCATTCTAGCTCAAAACATCTGTCCCGGTGTTGCCGGCTCTGATGAGGCCCTTGTTATTCTCTGTTGGTTTTGTTGTCAACACAGAAGAACAGAGCAACCTCATTTATAAGCTATTTATTTGCTATCGTTTCCATCAGGGTGTGGGCGTCTCCCGGGCAGGACTTTATTGATTTATTTTTTTTAAACCTGCTGGTTCTTTTTTTTTTGTGTGTGTGTGTGGTTCTGGCACGGTGCACACCGCCTGGCCCACGCGGGTCGTTGGGTTCACACTCTGAAGACGAAAGCCTCGGGCTTCTTCGAAGCGGGCGGCAGAGGGCAGCCGGGCGCTAAGTCACAGGTGGGGCGCGCGCTCGGTGCGGGCGAGTGGGTGTGTGCGGGGTGCGCGCGGCGGGGCGGGAGCGCGGAGCCGGGAGGAGCCGCGAGCGCAGCGGAGGAAGAGGACGGGGAGGCGGAGGAGGAGGAGGAGAAGGTGGTGGCTGCGTCCCCGAGGGGCCGAGCTGCGCCCGAGGCAAGGAGCGGAGGCCGCTCGGAGCTGCCCCGGACTGGGACCCGGCACGGGGCGCAGGGCGCACGGACCGAGAGCTGCGGGGCCGGTGAGCGGCCGCCACAGGCGGCGGGAGGAGCGGGAAGAGCGGGAGGGCGGCCCCGGCGCGGGGGAACAGGTGGCCGGGCCGGGCGCTTTGTGTCTCTTCCCAACGCTGTCCCCGCGTCGTCCGGAGGCGGAGGCGGGAGCCTGGTAACCTCAGGCTCGGGGCTGGGGGCGCGGCGGTGTGGGGCTTGGGGGGGTCCCCCAGCCCGGGCTTAACAAAGGGCGCGCGTGGCCCCAGCCCGCGGGAGGCCTCGAGATTGGAGCCGAGCCCCGGGGACCCCGATTTTCTTGAGGTTTGCCATTTTCATTCTCCTCTCCATTTCTTTCAGAGGTCTGCGGCTTGGTGCATGAGGGGCCCGCAGCGGCGCGGCGGCGGTGGGGATGGTTCGGGCCGCGGAGCCGGAGTGGCCTGGGCTCTGGTGAGGCGTGACAGTCTATCATGACTGTGTTCAGGCAGGAAAACGTGGACGACTACTACGACACCGGCGAAGAACTGGGCAGGTACCGGCAAAGGGGGGCGGAAGCGCTCGGTGTGGGGGGCAGTGCGCGGTAAACAGATTCTGCTAAAGCCAGGCGTGCCTCTCTCTGGCTCTTCTATGGCATGTGCGGATGGTGGAAGAGACAGTGCCTAACCCGCAAAGGCCAGGGACCAGGAATAAGTTGCGTGATCCGAGGGGTGGAGAGGCAGTCCACAGTGCCGTTACTGCGCACAGTGTGTGGTCAAAACCCCTGGACGAGACCAGACTTCATTGTGCGCACCAACTCCTGTCAGCAGTCTCCCTTCTAAGACAATGAGGCAAAGGCCAGGACTCTAAACTGCAACTGGAGGGACCGCCTATGTGTGATTTAAGCAGAGTACAAGTTAATTAATGGGCGTTTAACATTTTAATACTCACCCCTTGTGCTGGATTTTCAGCCAGGACTGGTAGGTAGGTGTGGAACTTGCCAGATGTTGGCCTTGGAATTTGGAACTTATTCCCACCAGGAATTTGCTGTTCAGCTTGGTGTCGTTTATGGCGGCTGTCTATATTCAGAGACTACCAACACACTGTGGGGGCTGTGGTGCTGAGCAGGGTGTGTTAGTGTCTAGGTGCACCAAGAAGATTTCTCTGGCAGCATTTGGCAACTGCTGGGTGACTCTTTCCATTAATCCACAGGGTTTATTGATCTGTGCTTTATGCGAGCAAATAGCCCGGTGTTCATACTATATTTAAAATTTGGCGTATGGAATTGTGTTGGCATTGTGACTAAAGCAGGCAAAAGGATTTATAAACAAACATAGTTGCAGTTACTCACATAGTGCTTGTATTGAAATTTGTATTTTTCCACATATACCCAATGGCCTCCCAAGCTTTTTTTTTTTTCTTCATGGAAAGGAAATTTAAAAAGAAAAAAAAAAGAGACCCACACCCTCTATTACCTAATAGGATTTTGGAAGATATCTAACTAAAACCTTAAAATATTCAGATAATCCAGGAATGAAAAAGATCTTTTAAAAAGTTACAGCCCAGAGCATTTTGCATCTGTAGAGCCAGAGCTTAGGGAGAGAATACCGTTATCTTACATCTTAACGAGTGACTGAAAGGCCAGGCTCTGAAAGATCACATTTCATGGGTATGGTTAAGATTGAGGTTGAGAGTGTGCAGTTGAAATACTTGGCTTAACTGGAATTCAACCACTCTCTTCCTGTGGATGCGTGGGATTTTCCCAGGGGGCTAGAAAATATGAAGGGTGAAAATTTTCTCATTCCATTTCTGTGAGATTGCCAGAGTCTATAAATTATCTTGCAAAAAAAGAGATGGTAAAAATGAGGCAAGATGATTGTTTTGTGAATAAAATGTATTGACTCTGTTTCCTTTAAGATCTTTTCATGGAATTGTGTGTTAAGAGAAAGGAGAGGGAGGTTCACCTGTGGTTAGCAAATGGAGTTTTGATCTTTGTTGCGTGGGTGTGATGACAGGGGAGCTTTGCTCATTTGTCACTGTGTTCCGCTTTGATTTTGACTCTGTCTTCATAGTCTCTTCTCCATGCAAGACTAATTGATAAGTTGTTTATTAAATAATTTGTGTGACCTAGGAATGTTGAAGATGTGCTCTGGAGAAGCTGGGAGTTGGGATTTTAAGAAAGAAAACATGTATGCGCAGCTATTGTGATAGCTGCTCTTGTTTTTGCCAAAAGATGAGAACATGGTTGGCTTTTTCTAAGGTTCTTCTGTGTCCTGTAGTTCTATGTCTGTCTTGGATGCCATCACTTCTGCCAAAGAAACGTTGATGTATGGTACACAGCTAGAGATGTCTCTGGAAGATGGGGGTGATGGTGGAAGGGAGGAATTCAAGGGCAGAGAAATGGAAACAGATGGTCTGTGGCCTAAATGGAGGGTGATGCTAGCTCTGAACTGTGAGCCGCGATGAAGAGTCTAAGTAGACCAGCATTCAGAGTTTAAAACTTTATTTAGCTTATTTGTGAGCCTGTGTATCTGCCACACAAGTGCAGGTGCCCATGAAGGCCAGAAGAGGGTATTGACTCCTCTGGAGCTAGAGTTACAGGCAGTTATGAGCCCCCTGGTGTGAGTGCTGAACTCACATCCTCTAGAAGAGCAGCAAGCCATTGAGCAGGGATCTGTCTCTCTAAATAAATCTAGATTTATTTAGTAATCTTTAAATAGAGCTGTTCATCTCGTAAATGGACCAAGAAAATCCTCATCTAGAAGAGAAAGGATGAGTTTTAGGGAAGTAGAACATACTGTTGTTATTTTTCTTGGGAAAACTGCAGGAGTATGACTTTTGAATGTGTGTGCATGTATATTCTATGTATTGCCCAAGACTGTAAAACTTCCTGTTGACTACTGAGAACTTTAAAACTACCATGTTTTTGCAGGAGTGACAGATGAGACCAACCAATTGGTAGCCTAGACCCAATTTTGCAATTTGAAGGCATTATCACCTCCCAGGTCATAACTGATAAGCCCAGTGCTTATTTCATAGAAGTTGTGAAAATCAGGTCACTTAAGGTGTGGAAATAGTTTATAAGGCGTAAACAAGAACAGATTATCTGTAGGACTGACCCCGACAGATAGGTATCTGAGACAGGCTGGTAGCTTGGTGGGCCACTTGGGAAGAGAAGGGAGCCATTCTATGAAAAGCTTCCTGGTGGAGACTGTTCCTGTGGTTGACCATCTCTGACCTCTTTGATTCTGATTAATGCAGCTCTAGGCTGGAGCTCTGTCCTCCAAGTAGAAGCAGAGGGGACCATTGTCTTTAGGAGATTTTGGTGCCCTTCAGTGCTAACTTGAGTAGACTGTCTAGCAATTTCCCCCCTTTCCTGGGAGGCTAAACAGTGCTCCTTCCATGGTGTGGGGTGCTCTCCAAGAGAAATTCAGATAAGAGAACACGATGCTCCTTCCGTGGTGTGTGGTGTTCCCCAAGATGAGTTCTGATAATACAGTGTTCCTTTCATGGTGTGTGGTGCTCCCCAAGCAGAGTTCTGATGAGAGAACACAGTGCTCCTTCCATGGTGTGCAGTGCTCCCTAAGAGGCGTTGTGATGAGAGCCCCTTTTCAAGGCTGTTATACTAGGTTGTTTTAATAGTACAGCTGGCTACTTCTTTCATCTAGTCCTTTGGGCAGCTGCTTGCTGACTTGCCCCCCACTGGCCCTAGTTATACTCTTGGCCATCACTGAGCTTGGCCTGGGAGTTTCCTGGGCACCTCCTTGTTCGCTGCTTTGCTGAGGTACTGGTTGTGTGTTCTGTTTCCTTGTCTGAACTTACTCAGTCTGACTGAGGCCCACTTTCTTAGTAACTCTTTTATGATCATTCTAAAAACAGTTTATTATTTTGTGTGTTTGTGCATGTGCACAGGTGTGTGTGTATGTGTGTGTTCATAGTTGTGTGTGTATGTGTGTGTGCACAGGTGTATTGTGCAGATCTGTGCACATGTGTGGAGTCCAGAAGAGAGCATCAGGTACCTTCCTTTGTCACTGCCTGCTTGTACCTCTGAAGCATGTTCTTTACCTGAACTTGGCTCACATTTTCTTAGGTAGCAGCCAGCAAGCCTCAGCTAGTCTTCTTCCTCCACTTTTCTCTTCAGCGCTGGAGTGGCAGAAGTGTGTGGGATGCCTGACTTGTACGAGTGCTGGGATTTGAACTCCTGGTCCCCTGGATTACACAGGAAGCACTCCCAAGCCCTGAGGTATCTCTGCAACCACTCCATGGTTACAGGAGCCAGGTGGATGACTTGTCTGCAGGATCAGGTCCCCTGTTCGTCTTGATCCTTGCAGCTTGCTGGGGAGTTCTTTCTCGGTGTGCTCTGTGGTCCAGCGTCCCTGTGGTCCTTCTCTACAGAGTGTGATGTGTGCTGAAGACACAAGGCCAGCATATCCATGAATGACCCGACTCCAAGCTGCCAGAGCAGCTGAACACAGAGCACTTAAAGTGTAGCTCGTGGTTGCAGGTGTGGTGCTGTTAATGCAGACTTGCCTTGGTATACCGCTTTGGATGCCTTTATTTATATGGCCATAGCTGAATTAGAGACAATGGCCCTGGATTTCTGGCATATAGTCAGCGCCTAATGTTCACTCAGTAACCTTTCTGTATCATGGCGGGCGTCACCCTGCACAGTGATAGCCTGCTTGATTTCCCAGGGAGCAATGACCTTGGACTTTCTCACCATGTTTTCATTTTTAGTGCTGAATTAGATGCATGGTATTTAGTAGGTGCTCGCCCAGTGTGTGGTGATTGACTGAATGAGTCCTTGGGAGAAGCATCACTGTGGGCCTTGAGAAAGGAGTGACCATGATGAAGACAGACACCCAGGATGTCAAAGCAGCCACTCATGGGAATGAAGCCTTCACATCTGCATTCCCTGCCACCCAACAGCAAGGAGCATGACTGCCCAAATTTCCAAAACTGAGATCAGTTTTAAGCAGAAACAAGCGAAGTGGAGCATTGAGTATTTCGCATTGGCGTGGGTGGTGGTTAGAGGCTTATAGTTCAGATTCATTACCTTCCCTCTTTGTCATAAAATCCATGGCATTTTAATTGAAAATGAGAAATTGTAGGAAGGTAGGCATGGGGCTGGCAGTGGAAGACTTGTGTTTTGGCCCTGGGCCTGAACTTAGGCTCCTTGTGGCCAGTGGCAGAGGGAGTTTGGAGCTGACTTTGTGGGCCTGCATATATGCCTTTCCATTCTGGGCGTGTGTCTTATCTTGCCTTTGGGAACCTGAAGGGTGAGTTGTGTTTGATGTGCCCCAGGGAAACCAAAAAAGCTGTGAATGCGGAGGGGGTGTTCACATTCATTCCAGGAGCTAAGACATTTCACTAGGAGAGGGAGCATTTCTCTTGTTCTGTGTCCATTGCCTCCGAGCTGTTGGCATGCCTTGAAGGCATGGACCGTTTCTCTCCAGGTCAGGTGGGGAGAGGTGGGTGAGTGGGTGGAGAGGCACGACACCCCTTCAGATGGTGTCTGGGGATGGGGTACAGGATGACAAAGTCAAGGTTATATTTACTAACCCAGCAGGGAAATGGGTCCTTAATTCTGAGGCAGTTGCTGTGTATACCCAACCTAAACATGGTGTCAGTAGTGAAGTCTTTCTGATCATAGACACAGGAGGCCATGTCCTGACAGGAGGGGAGTGGCTTCCCTTGGTGCTAGGCAACCTGAGACCTCAGGAACTAGAGTCTGGAGGAAGCCTGCGTGGTCAGCATCCTCCTTTCTGCTCAATGTTTTTTCACAGTAGGTTTGCCAGGACAGCTGGTCAGTAGAGACCACCTAAGGACCCTAGCCCAGGCTGAACTGTTGTCTATAAGGTTTAGGCTGTGGTCATTCCCCCCTTGCCAGAGCCAAATGAAATAGGTATTCAAGTTGGGTGGATCAGCACGTCCATGCCCCCCAACAGGTACGACACAGAGGATGGAGAATAGCATATGGGTCATCTTGGCCTTCGTGGACAGAGTACTTGATGAAAACACCTAAGGGGCTTTTGTCTCATGGTTTCACAAGTTTCAGCCCGCCATGGCAGGGAGGGCATGAACGGCAGAGAATGGCAGTGCATGTCGTCGGGAAAGCGTGGCAGCCCTGTCAGGTAGTGGTGGACCAGGAATCGGAGGAGTGGCTGCAGCTAGAGATCAGGTTGTACGCAGCCTTCGAAGCTTCACTTATAGTGACCCACTTCCTTCCGTCAGCCTCGGACTGTAACTGCATCCTCTTCCCAGAAGGGTTTCGTAGAAACCGACCTGAGCTAGTAGCTGCTGCCCTTCTGAGCGTGAGTGCTCCCTCATGTCTTCAGGATGCTCTGACTGCCTCACCGTCCCCTTGTGTCTTGTGCCTTGCAGTTACATGTGGCATCAGCACATGATGTAATGCTTAGTTAAGTCCCAACGTTAATAGCTTAGTGTTTTAGAAACTTGACAAAACTCTAACGCTGTATTGACCTCTTTAGCAATGGCACGTGGAAGACTCTGTCCTCACTGATCGACAGTTTTTCAGACTTGGTGTGTGATCATTTGGAATTTTACAGGGAAGGTGAAATTCAATTGACCTGCTTTGAGTTTCTGGGATAATTCTGCAGAGCACAGTGCATCTTTTCTTGGCCTCCGCGGAGGTTCCTTAGCAAGGTATTATTAGAGAGTCTTCCTGTTCCCTTCTTGACATTTTCAGTGGCCTTTAAGTATGCAGTCAGCATAGGATAGAGGGAGGAAAGCTGGCATTTGATTTTCTGGCCTCCTTCTAAAATGCTTTAAATAATAATGCAAACAATAACCGTCCCCGACTTGCATCTTCCTTAGGACAAACAAAAGGTGTGGTGTTGTAACTGCAGTGCTGGGCCAGGGGAGACAGGGTCTCTGGGAATATAGTGGACACGGATGGAACAGACACCAGTGTCCTTCTCTGGCCGCCATGAAAGTGCAAGCAAGCAGACACTCCTGTGCATGCATCCTGTGTACCCGCCCTTTCTATTACCTCAGGCTATTACTTGTATAAGATGTGAGTGAAATAAAGTTTACATTTAGACTTAGGTTTCTTCATTGAGCTAATTCTTTATGTATATGCAACTTTTTTAAAATCTGAAAAGAAGAAAAAGAAAAAAGAAATCCTAAACACTTACAGTCCTAGTCATTTCAGAAAAGGGCCTCTCTATATTTTCACTTGCAAGAATGAACAGATTTCCATGTTAATTATTTGTCAGTAGTTTATTTATTTTCCTATTATTTAAACTGTGTAACTTTGTTTCTTTCTTTCTTTCTTTTTTTTTCCTGAGGTACTGGAGATACACCCCCAACCTACCTTTTTGGTTTTTGGTGTTTGTGTGTGTACACATGTGCATGTTTACACAGATGTAGGTACACACGTGTGTGTTTCTTGTGGAGGCCATAGGTCATCTTCAGAATCTGTCTGCCTTGTGTTTTGAGACAGGATTCTCTCACGGGCTGTACTGACTCAGTTGGCTTGGGATCCATCCACATGTCTCTCCCCAGACTTGTTTATTACCATGCTTGACTGGGTGTTAGGGACTCAACTCAAGTCCTGTGCTTGTGTGGCAAGCACTCTACTGTCTGAGCCATCTTTCCAAACTCCCCAAACCCCATCTCTACTTTTATTTTTTTTATAACTTAAGACAGGGTCTCACCTTGTATTCTTGGATGGCCTGAAACTCACTTTGTAGACCAGGATGAGCTCAAGCCGCCGAGTGCTCGGATTGAAGGTGCGCCCCACAAACCTGGCCATGTCTTTTACTTTCAGTATAAAATTGTTCAGGCTGTTTTGGGCATTCTGACAGTCCCCTTTGCCTGGCCTGCACTGTAGGATTTTCCAGTTGAAAAAGCTGAAAGAGAATCAATAACCAGTGCTGTTCTTTTGTCCCATCCTGAGGAGGTTTGGATTTTTCTCTGAGCTTCTTATCTCTCTGCTTAGCAACTCAGAGGTCTGTCTGTGGCCCAGCAGCACAGGAGGGCAGGGTTTGTACCATTTCAGTAATGAAAGAAAGGATAAGCAGCGGGGTCTGCTGGGGAGAAGAGGTCCTTGTTGGTGTTGGCTCAGTTCTGATGCTGTCCTTTGAGAGGGTCTGTGCTGCGTGGTCATCCCTCCCCCATGTCCAGCTCTTCCCTCCCCCACCTACAGGGCCCTTCCTCCCCCTCCTCTGTGCTGTGTTTCTGGGAGAGGGATGGAGTCAAAGCTGCTGCTTTACCTGAGAGCTGTAGGTGCAGAAGCCATGTGCGTCCTGTAGAAGACAGACTCAACAGATGAAGGCTAGACTTAGAGATGAACTCACGTGTGCACGCAGATGCTGCCCTAGACATCTGGTGAGCCAACAGGTACCAACTGGTTGAACTTCCCTGGTCTGAGAACGTGAAATCTGGTGTGTTCCGGAATCCCGCCTATTTGATGATAGACACAATGCTCGAAGTGCTACTTGGATTTTTGCATGAGGAAAGCTCATTGGTGAGTTCATAAATATTCCAAAGTCCAACAAAGCTGTGACATCTGGTACACTTCCAGCCCCAAGTGTCACAGATAAGGGACACTAAACTTATGATACTTTATTGATCTATCGAGCAGATGGAAGTCATCTTCCATCTGGGAGGTACATCTGGGAGGGGAGGTAGGAAGTTGTTTGGGCTAAAGGTGACTCAGCTGGAGCAGTGTTTGCTGTGCAGCGTGAGGACCTGGTTTCAGATCCCCAACACTGAGGTAGAGACTGGGTGAGACGGCGGGCGCAGGCCTATAACGCCAGCACTGAGGAGTTGGAGATGCAGGCTTGGAGCTGGCCAGCCAGTTAGTCAGGTTTAGTGAGAGACCCGCTCTCTAAAGGTATGGAGAGAGCAGTTGAGGAATATTCCCAGTGTCAGTCTCAGATCTTGGGGTTCCGCATGCAGGTACACCTGTGTATACACATACACAGACATACACATGCGTGTGCGCCTCCATCACATGTGCAAACATTGTATACACGCACACACGCCTCATCACATGTGCAAGCGTTGTATATATACGCACGCACACAGACACACTCATACACACACCTCCATCACATGTGCAAGTGTTGTATACACATGTGTGCGCGCGCACACACACACACAACCCCCCCACTCGCTTCCATCACATGTGCAGGCATTGTATACACACACGCACACACACACACATGCTCTCTCTCTCTCACTCTCTAAGGAATTGCTTCTCTGAATGTGCGCTGCTGTCAGACATGTTAGGCTCTCCTAGCTCTGTGGTTCTAATGTTTTCAGATCACCATTGAGATGATTTCCATCCTCCTCCAGCTTGTGCAGGAGCCCTTTCCTCCCAGGTCTGCCTCTTGTCATGAGGGAGGATTGACTAACTGTCAATCAGTTTTGGGTCTGTTTGTATTTCTGGGTCCTCTGTCTTCTGATGTCCTCACGGCACACTCAGGTTCTGATCTCCGCTCCTCGTGGCTGTGGCAGGGTCCCTCCCCTCATCTTTCCTCTCCTCTTTCTGCCCCTTTGGCTCAGCCTGCTGGGTGGGTCCTGAGCCTTTCTCTGTCTGCCTGTCTTCTGGCCTGGGCTCCTTTGGCCTTGGTTTGTGCTGTACTGGCGGTTCTTGGAGCATCTCTGAGACACCTTGCTGGGCACTTGAGAGCTGACCACTGGAGGCAGAGCTTAAGTCACCAGTCACTCGGGCCACAGGAGGAAAGAACAGAAGCCACTTGAGGCCCAGGAGGCTCTGCTAAGAAGGGAAGAGCTACAAAAGGAAACCGTGTGAGAGGGAGCGGAGAGCAGGAGGGAGGAGTCAGCTGCTTGGTTTGAAGGTTCCCTGTTCCAAGGGGTGGTCACCCTGAGACTGTGTGTCAGCATGTAAATTCATGTTTTTAATGTGGCTTTTATTTTCCTTTTGAAGCAGGGTTTCTCTGGGTAGCTCTGGCTATCCTAGTACTCATTCTGTATAGTCCTGGCTGGACTAGAACTCAGAGATCTGCCTGCTTCTACCTCCTGAGAGTTGGGATTAAAAGCGTATGCCGCTACTGCTTGACTTAATATGGCATTCCTAACTTCTCTAAAGCAGATAATACCTTTTCTTAGCTTATGTTTTGATTTTAAAACCAGCTGAAGTGGCCAGATGCCACACTGGGGATTTGATGACGGGAAATGGAACTGATTTTTGTTCTGCATTTTTATGTGAAGGGGAGCCTGAGATGGATGCTGTGGTCTCTGGCCGGACAAACCTGCTATAGAAAGTGAGACGCAGGGCAGATTGGAGGTTCCATTCATTCCTGACACGTACTTACTTGAGATGTGAAAATGGGTGCTTGGCCAAGTCAGATCTGCCTTTGCCAAGGAAAGTCCATTAGGTTGGTGGTTGAAAGGCTGAATTGTTCAGACTTGCTAATGGCTGGGCTCTGCCAGCTGCCGGAGCAATGGCCACTGCCGCTGCTGAGTGGCTGTCCCTGTAAGTGGCCTGAAGTAGCATATGGCTTAGAGAACGCGGTTGCTGAAGGGTAAACTTATTTGGGGGCCCATTTGTAGGGTATCTTTAGTTTCGAGTGCTTTGCAGGGTGAGAAGTGGCTTGGTGGTTCAAAGCACTGGCTGCTCTTGCAGAGAACTTGGATCCAGTTCCCAGCACCCATGTGACTCACAGTCATCTCTAACTTCAATTCCAGGGCATCTGACACCCTCTTCTCGCTTTTGAGGTCATTAGACACACACCCAGTGCACAGACATATATGCAGACAGAACATCCAGACACACACAACATGAATAATTTTTTTAGTGAGATAAAGAAAAGTGAAAATATTTTTAAAATTTAAGTCATTCGGATTTGAAGGATTTGACTACTTCCTCATATTTTTTTTTAATTCATCCATTTAGCTTCCTATGAGATATAGACACCTGTAAACTGGTGTGTTCAGGAGCATCTACAGAGTACAGATTGTCTCTGTCTACACCCCCCCCCACACACACAAGAAACTGAAAGGGCCAGGCGTTGGTGGTGCAAGTCTGCCTTTAATCCCAGCACACGGGAGGCAGAGGCAGGCAGATCTCTGTGAGTTTGAGGCCAGCCTGGTCTACAGAGCAAGTTCTAGGACAGGCTCCAAAGCTACAGAGAAAGCCTGTCACAAAAAACAAAACAAAACAAAACAAAAGATTGTGCAAGGCAGAACTTAGGTAGGTGGGGAAAACTAAACTGAATGCTGGGAGAAAGAAGGCAGAGTGAGTGAGAAGCCATGTAGCCCCAAACTTTACCGGTAAGCCACAGCCTCATGGCTTTACACAGATTAATGGAGATGGGTTAATTTAAGATATGCGTTAGCCAGCAATACGCTTAAGCTATTGGCCAAACAGTATTGCAAATAATATGGTTTCTGTGTGATTATTTCGGGGCTGAGCAGCTGAGAACTTACAAGTGGCCTCCTCCAACAGATGTGAAGGAAGGGCACAAGGAGCCTGAGGTTTACCAGGGGACAGCACTAGACCAGCAGTTGGGGGTCAGTTAGAAGCCAACACACATCTTTAATCACAACACTCAGGAGGCAGAGGCAGGCAGATCTCTAAAAGTTCAAGACCAGCCTGGTCTACAGAGTGCTCCAGGACACCCAGGACTACCTAAAAGAACCCTGTCTCAAAAACAAACAAACACCACACACACAAAAGATTAGAAGTCAACATTTCTTTTTTAATCTTTGATTTTTTTCTTTTCTTTCTTTGTTTCTTGCGGGTTTTTTGTTGTTGTTTTTTCTTTTTTTTGAGACAGGATTTTCTCTGTGTAGCCCTGACTGTCCTGGAACTCACTCTGTAAACCAGGCTGGCCTCAAACTCACAGAGATCCACCTGCCTCTGCCTCCCAGGTGCTGAGATCAAAGGCGTGTGCCACCACCTCTTGGCAGAAGTCAGCATTTCTCAGCTGAGAAAACTAGGGCTCTGAGTACTCGATGCTGGGTTAAAGTAGCTAAGC
>PVIU01005150.1:0-117291 GCA_004026605.1 Ondatra zibethicus
TGAGAACCTGGGGGTGGGCTGAGAACCTGGACTGAGCCTTCCTTTAGGACTCGGTGATCTTGGTGCTCAAAGGGTTCCATCAATCTATTTTTAGACAATGGAGCATAACATAGAAATATTTTAGATGTTATTATTTCCATCTGGTTGCCCACACAAAAGCATAGTTATGCCAAAGTCTCTCCCCCACCCCCACCATCTGTCTGTCTGTCTGCTCACATATACACCATGGTGGCACACTTTGGGTGGTCCGAGGACAGCTTATGGGCATGGGTTCTCTCTTCCAGCACATAAGTCCAGGAGACCAGGCTTGGGTTGCTGGGCATGGCTGTGAGTGTTTCGCCACTCATCCGTTTCTCCAGTTCCAATGATCTCTTTGGAATAAAGGTAGATTAATTCATAGTTTGGGATCAGTTTGATGGGACTAAACTAAAGATGTTTGTTCTTTCTTCTACACACTGCAGGCATGTACTGTTTTGAGAACCATAGAAGCAAAATTTAAAGCTCTCCGAATAGCCCAGATGGAGGTGCAGTGCTGAAGTACTCCCCCCATAAGATCAAAACCACTGGGAAGCTAACAGTTTACCTACGGGCCCACATCTGGAGAGTCCAGGGACTTTGAAATCCAGGTCAGGGCTGTCACTCTGAGGGGAAGGTTTTACGTGAGTAGCTTCTGTGGCCATTTGTCTCCAGAAATTGTTCCTCCTAGAGTTTCTTTGGACATTTCTGTCAAGGAGCCCAGAAGTGACCTTTTGCCGAGCGTTGCGCTGGTGGAGTCATGTGGGAAGCAGGTCCCACAGTGAAGCTAGGGACAGCTGCGACACCGAGCATCTGCTCCCACTGTCAATGGGCGAAGGCTTCTTCGTTCTTCTCTGCAGGGAAAGAATTCAGTTAGGAGACAGACAGTGTGAGCAGAAGGCTTAGTTAGCAAAGAAGAGCAAAGGACTAACAGGCTCTGGGGGGAGGTTGGGGAAGGCTAGCCCCTGAAGTCAGGAATAGCCCCCTATTGGTTTCTACATTGTGCTCGTTAAGCAAATGTCCTATGAATATTTATGAGGTGGTTGGCATTAGTGTGGGGATAAAGTAACACTTTTCCCTTCCAAAGCCTGGTAGACCAGATCTCCCTTTCTGTGTATTTCTTCCCTGGAGCCTCTTGAAAGGTCCACAGGGTGGTCAGAGCCACAGTGTGAAGGATTTTACACCTGCACCGTAGAAGTGAAGGAAACCACCAAAGCCAGCACTTGTGGTCTGTGGTGTCATTGAGTTACCTGTCAACCTGCATATCTCATGCTTTTCCCTAGGGAATCCTTCCTGCATTTAATCCAGTGTCCTCTTGAATATGTGTGTTTGCTGAAAGGGAGATATGTATAAAAATTGGGTCACATACCCCATTCAGCTTGCCTGATATAATCAAAGGAAGTTACAGGATTTGAAAGGACTTTATTAAGTCTGCATTCTGCTGGGAACCAAACCTGAGTCATCTGTAAGAGCAACAGATGCTCTTAACCACTGAGATGTTTATCCAGTCTGTCCCCCATTTTTTGACACAAGTCCTCACTAACTATCCCAGACTGGCTTCAAACTTATTATGTACCCTAGGCTGACTTCAAACTCAACGTGTAGGCCAGACTGGTTTTGAACTCAGTGCTTTTGCCTTGTCTTCCAGAGTGTTGAGAGTACAGGCATGAGCCATCACATCCAACTATTTTCCTTGAATTAGGAGTTTTGCATGAACTATGGACTTCCCTGTTCCCTAGACTCTGAAGTGAAGAGGTTCTATTTTAAATTATCCAGATTCATACCGCTACCTTAAAGCAAGAATGTACAAGCAACTAGGTCTTGCAGATGGTTGGCTTTTCAAGGGAACAGTCTGCTTCCTTAACTTCTGTGGATTCCCCCTGATGCTCCATGCTTAGCACTGGACAGGTGTCCTGGGAACACCCTTGGCTGTGAAGTCAAGTGCTAATATATCTAAGCTATTTGTCCTCACTGATCTGCACTGGGAGGCACCCCTGCCAAAAAGGCCAGCAATGTTAAGGTCTTACAATTAGACCTCCACATTACGCCAGGCACTCTGTGTCCTCACTGTCAGTGTGACCCCATGATGATGTGCTAACAGCCAGTCTCACTGGGGCCTGGACTCAGCTGATGAGGATGCTAATTTCACTCTATTTTTATTCCTGGCAGAGGAAAATCCAGCATCATTGAAGCCAGTTTCAGAGAGTCGTCATTTTGTAAACTCAAGAAAGAGATCCATCCCCCTTCCCCTTATTTTGTAAATAGTGTGTTGGAGGTTAAACACTAAAATTGAAAAGTCTGCTTATAAATTCAAGCCAATGCAGTCTGAGTAGTTGGAAAGGGGAGTGTAGTCCTCCTCTCACATGTGGAGAACTTCTGATGACAGGAATTACTGTGTCTAAAATGTCTGTCTTCCACTTCAATCATCACAAAATGGCAAAGATATTATATTATCTCTCATTTTAAAGATAAGAGAGTTAAGTTCATAGAGGGAACCTCGCTCTCCCAGCGTCCTAAAAATGGTGTTGTTTAATGAACTTACAGAGGCTGTTCACTGGAGCTAAACTCATGTCCCGTGAGCCAAACCCAAACAGAGTGACTTGTGCTGCAGGAGGGAGAGAGATGGATGTTGAGACTGAATGAATAAAGGACAAGGGGACAAATCAAACTGGTCAGTCTTGCTTTAGCATAGCAAAGTGACTTTGAATGACTGGTGAGGATCTTCCAGTCTGTGTGTGAATCGGCCACCTTCCTTGTCACCCTAGTCCTGCACTGTGTGTGCAGCTGGCATTGCTGTGCCTTTGGGGTATACCATCATCTAGCTGGCTACGTGTAACATGAGGGACGACATTTCTCCCGCACCAGCTATGGTTTCTGCTATATAGATAAAACCTGAAGAGTCTTCTAGAAAATGCATATTGTTCTGTCTCCAGACTCTCTCTGTATCACTCTGGCAACTACTCAGACTCCATACTTTCCCCCAAGAGCTTTCATCTTCCTTGGCTATTTCTTTTTTGAAAGGCTTATTTTATAATCCGTGTGTGACAGGATTTTCCCTCCTTGGGGCCCAGACTTCATTGACAGGTAGCAAAAGCAAGAAGGTTAGCAAGGCAGAGCTGAAGAGAGGTGAGGGAAGGCCCAGGCAGCGTCTCTCACCAGTTCTGTGGCTTCTAATGGAGAACGGGGAGGAAGAGAGGGTAGAGAAGGAAAGTGAGGAGGCAGGAGGCAAAACAATGAAGAAATGAGAGGAAGGAGAGTGAGGAGGAGGAGGTGAGAGGAGAAGGGAGAGGACGGAGGAAGAGGAGGAGGCTTCAACGGGCGGGCCTTGGATGGATTCCTTCTTTGATCTGTCTGTGCCCTCTCTTTGGGGTGGATAGATGTTTTTTGTTTGTTTTTCCTCCACAGTAAAGTCATGTGACACATATGCACCCAAGGGTCACTTCTGACTTAGTCTATTTATTTCACCTTTCTGAATTATAGACATTCACATTAGCCCTTCATTGTTCAGGTCTGAGGACACTCTGCCCATCTTTCATGGGACTCCCTCCGCTGGGCATTGCATGGTTTGGGCACATCATTTTCTTGTATTTGTCACAAAACACCAGACTTGCATGCAAACCATTCAAGGTCTTCCTCTACTTCCTGTCAGTGAAGAAAGCTTCTTCTCTGTTAGTTGGGTGTTTCAGTTGTTTATGTGATAGGGGATTGAAGTAAGGATGCCCACTGACTCAGCATGCGCTCTTGTTTCTACACAGGGCCCTTAGGAGGTGTTCAAGTTTAGATGAAGCCAAAGGGTGATACCTAATCCTACTTGACTGACACTACTCTAAGAAAAGGAAAGCTGGGCATAGAAACACTCAGGAAGTCCTGACAGGAACTGTGTGGGCACAGTGAGAAGGCAGCCAGCTGTAGGCCAATGAGAGAGGCCTCAGAGAAAGCAGCCCAGCAATCCGGTGGTCGCTAAGTTCAACTTTGGGTAGAACCCTTTAGGTGATTTGAATCCTTAAACATTTCTGGAGAACGTGTGCCTCCCATCTACTTGGGTGACACGAACACTAATTCTGCTGAGAGGTCCCTAGTGTCAGGAGTTCCTTCCCCTGACTCACTCTCTTTCCCAACACACTCATTCAGTGGCAGCTGATGCAGGGTGCCCTATCAGATCTGGGCTCGCTTCATGGGGCGATGAGTGTGCCTTTGTGGGGAGCAAGGGCAGGACACAAACAGCTACGGAGAGACAGGCAGCATTGGAGGAAGGTTTGGTGGCAGAGGGGAAGAAGGGAGGCCTGTCTGGGAAGCCATGTGCTTGGCTAGAACTTGAAGTCTGAATATAAAGGAATAAAAGAGATAATTTGCTGGCAACTAAGACCCTCTGCTTTGGTTCCTAAGTTCGTGGGTCCTGTGTTCTCGGCATTTTTCTCTCCCTGTGGCTGCAAACACAGCCAGTGAAACTTGGGCTTATTCTTCGTTCATCCGTTCATTTTATATGCTGTGGTTGAGCCTTCCTCAAAGGCCCAGCAATCTGCTAGGTACTGAACTGTGAAGAGCGGCAGGCTTCAGATAGATGGTAATATCTAGTATGTATTAGGACATTTACATGTGCTTTTAAACACTGGCGTTTTGTCTTTATAACACTAGATAAGATGGTTGTTATCCCCACTATTCTAACATCACAGATGAGGAAATTACGGCTGAGGGATGTTAGAGTCCTTTCTTAAGGTCCTAGTTAGTAGCTGGCCACTCCAGAATCCAAACGCGGCAATGTTTGACTCAGGGTTGAGGTTTTTGGTGCTATTCCATAGTCTTTTTGAAACCATAACAATATTCCTGGTTCAAGAAAAATAAGGAAATTCTCTGAATGATAGTAAGTCAGGTATATACATATATGATATATACCTTTGATTAAAGAAATGTAATGTATATACACACGACAACAAGTCTGACTTCTATGTAGGGACCAAGTGGTTTGTTTTCAGAGTCTTATTTTAAAAAAATCAATACTGTGATGTTTAGTTTTTAACAATCAATTTGAAACAGTGTAGAATCACCTGGAAGAGACTCTTACGTGAGGAACTGTCTGGAGAGTGTGGGCCTGTTGTCATGTCTGCGAGGGACTCTGATGATTGTTAGTTGATGTGAAGAGACCTGGACCATATGGGTGGCAGCATTCCCTAGAGCCTCCTAAACTGTGTAAGAAAGGAAAAAGCAAACACTCAAGCAGGTCTCCGTGCATTTCTTTCTGTCTGTTCTTGACTGTGAACATAACATGATTTGAGCTCCTGCCCCTGTGAATTGTATGCTACCATGGACTATAACCCAGAATTAAAGACCAAGAAAATCCCTCTTTCCCTGGGTATTTTATCTTAGGAACAGAAAGGAAACTAGGAAAATGCTCACTTCTCTCTTCACTAGCATAAAAAAACCCAGCTCTTTGTCATGTGTTCAATAATTTTTCAGTTTTAGGCAAGAGCCAGTGAATTCTTACAATGGAAGTCGAAGAGTTCTCGCCTTTCTGCTCGCCCATCTGCCCTCCCAGTGTCGCTGAACCCCATATTCAGTATAATATTTAATATATAATTTTGATATATAATTTTTATTTGTAATGTTTAATTAAAACTCAGTGTAATGTATCATTTATAATAGTCTAACTCTGTGAATACAGTTCGGACATCAGTCATGTGTACCCACCAGAATTCTCGTCTCTTGGGCAACCTTCTGTCTTCCTGGAGTTGATAGCTGCCCCGCATCTTTCTTGGCTCTCTGTACACTCATCACCCTTTCATCCTGTACCCTGTCCCATATTTCTAGCTTTCCTCACCATGTCCATTCTGGACTGGAGCAGACTGTTCAAGAATGTTCCAGAATGTTCTAAGATCATGACTGTCCCTTTTAAAGCCAGACCTCCTTTTTTCTTTGATCCACTTTTCCTTTGTCTAACAGAGAAGCTACTTAAGAAAAGTGCATGGAAGAAAAATGTTGAGACCCTGAATGTCCAATAAATTTTTTATTCTTAGGTCTGTTTGGTAGTTTTTCTGGGTAGAGAATTCATGTTGGAAATGTTTTCTTCAAAATTTTTATTCATTGAAGCTACACTCTCCTGTAGCATTAAACTGATTCTTGGTCCTTTAAAAGAAACTGGTTTTAATATTTGAATTATTAACAAGTTTGGGGTTTCTCTTAGTTCTCATGAATTTCCTGGCATGTGTCTTATTTTCATTCACTGCTGTGAGTTCTTTGTGGCCTGTTTATCAAGTTTGGGAAACATTTTTAGATTGTTTCCTTGGTGATTGTTTTTCAGATGCAGACTCTTGCAACAGTAGGCTCAGGTTTCTTGATTCTCACAGTACAAGCAATTTTTTAAAATTTATCTTGGGTTAAGGAGATGGCTCAGTGGATAAAGTACTTGCTAGACAAGATGAGGACCCAAGTTTGGGTCCCCAGCACCCACCCAAAGCCAGTTATAAAAGTGCAGGTCTGTATAGCATCACTCCTGCAGGAAGATGGGAGGAGAGACAGGAGAATCTCCGGAACTCAAAGGCCCCTGCATCTGGTGTATATAGCTGAATAACAAAGCACCCTGCCTCAAACGAGAGTGAAACTCAGGATTGTTCTCTGACATCCACACATGTGCTGTGGCAGACCAATACACACACAGACACACACACAGATGCAGATACACATAGAAAGACACACAGATACACACACATACAGACACACAGATGCACATACACACACAGAGATATACACACAGATGCACAAACACACACTCATATACACATACACACACAGACTCAAAAAACAGACACAGACACACAGATATAGATGGGGGTATGCACAGACACACACAGATACACAGACACACAAACACAAAGATACACACCCAGACATATACACAGACACACACACATATACATAGATACACACACATGCACACACAGACACACAACACACACACAATTACCTTTCCATCACTTTAACAGTAACACTGGCCCTATGTAATGTTTAATAATCATTGTGAATCTCAGCAGAACTGAGATAGCTTCCTGCAAATATAAGCGCTGGGTTCAAGTTTACAGCCAGACTTATCATATTCCTCAGGGAAAGCACAAGATTCTCAGAGTGCTGAGTGGCTTTCTCTGCTAGTGACCCTTTTCCAGCCAAAGATTCAGTCCCGCTGGCTTTCAGAGTGACATCCTGTTAATATGAATTCTCTCCAAACTCCCACGGCTTTCCCTTCAATGACTCATCCATAGCAAACTCAGCTTTCTCTCTCACCGTAACAAGGCTGAATTTTCCATGATGTGGGGTAGTGGTGGCCAAGGAAGGAGGTGAGCGATGGCCAAGGAAGGAGGTGAGCGATGGCCAGGGAAGGAGGTGAGCTGTATTCCTGCGGAGCTGATGGAAGCTTTTCCTGTTTGACCTCCCGTGGGAAGAACGCCTGCAGAGGGGCGTACTGATGACTGGGGGGACAGGGCTGAGAGGACGGTGGGAAAGGATACTCAGGCATGTGGGGGAAACCCAGAGGATGAAGGTCAAGTGTGGCAGGGCTGAATTTATGTGAGAATTCTTTGGAACATTGTTTAGGGGTTGCTTACCTCAACGTAAGAGTTCAGACGGAAAGGTTTATGGTTCTAGAGCAGAGGGACATGGGGGGCGTCTTGTTGACTGAAACCAAGGGTGGATAGAATATAATCAATCTCACCCCAAAACCTGTCCACTTAATTTTAAAATTGGTAAGAAGTAAGACATCTGAGTGGAACTGTGTGGAATGTCTCTGGAAAGTTATAAGAGCAGGTTATCTTCTCTGCAAATGAGCACCTGAAGCTGTTGTGAAATTATTCTTTAATGATGACCTGTGACTCTCCCGTCCATTCCCTGCTGGCTGCCTTCACCAGCCACCAACGCCCAGGGACTTTGGTGTGAAGTGATGTGGAGTTGGCTCATTTCTAAGATTTAAAAAAAAAAAAAGACAACAAGCGAAGAACAAGTCCAATCTTTCCCACAAAAGATCGCTTAGTCGAAGGCCTCATATGGAGTCAATGGGAATATGTTAGTCCCAAGCGATCAGGACGGCTGAACCACAGTTTTCCTGTGTTCTCTTGAGTCCGGGCCTCAAGGTCTCAGCTGGCTGCAGTCCAGCTCTGTGCCCTTCTCTTCGCAATCATGGTGCAGCCAGCCCTGCTCCAGCACTTCCGCCCAGCAGGGAGGGTTCTAACTGTTCCTGCAAGCCAAGAGCGTCAGACTGATGCTCTGTAGTCTGTTCGCTCACTTTGTCCTCAATATGTACAGATAGTTTGGGGATTATCAATCCTGTAAGTCACTGGATTGTCATCCATGCCCCATGAATGGAGGGTAAAGGTGAATGGAAGCTGGGTAAGGGGACACATGTATGTCATTCCAGCTCTTGAGAGGTAGGAGCAGGAGAATGAGGAGTTTGAAGTTAGTCTGGGCTACATGAAACCCTGTCTAAAAACAAATCGACCATCTAGGTGAATAACAGATTCTCTCTCTCTCTCTCTCTCTCTCTCTGTGTGTGTGTGTGTGTGTGTTTCTCTATTGCTATCTATCTTTGCTGCCTTGAGACAGAGGAGACAGAGTCTCCCATTGAACTGCAAGCTCTCCATTTTGCTAAACTGGTCAGTCAGTGAACCGCCCGTCTCCATTCCACATTGCTAGGGTTACAGGCACACCCGGCAATGCCTGGCATTTGCGTATGTGCCAAGGATCAAACTGAGGTCATCATGCTTGCAGAATAAACTGTCTCACCCACTGAGCCACCTCCCCAGCCCTGACTGGGAGATTTCAAAGAAATTATTCTAAAATGATGAGACAGGGAACTGACTCAACAAATCTGTGTTGGCGGATTGTCACACATGTTTGATTTTGGATATGGATTAAGGTCTTGCAGGGTGGTGAGCGGCCTCCAATCTTGGAGCCAGGAAGCTGCTAGCAGTTACATCCCAGGCTGCCTCCCTTCGCTCATGCTTTCTTCATAGCTTGGGCTTCAGGTCCCTCTTGCAGAGACGCTATCACAGGAGGACTGGCGGAAGCTTGACTCTGGGGTAGATGGGCGTGAGGACTTGCCTGTTGCGTGTGCGGGGATCCTGTACTTGCCTGTTGCGTGTGCAGGGATCCTGTACTTGCCTGTTGCTTGCGTAGGGGTCCTGTACTTGACTGTTGCGTGTGCAGGGATCCTGTACTTGCCTGTTGCGTGTGCAGGGGTCCTGTTTGCTTGTTGCGTGTGTAGGAGTCCTATACTTGGTTCCAGTTGGGATGGAAAATGTGGACCTTTCTTCCTCTCTTTTGGTCTCCATCCATGCACATGATGGATGTTTAAAAAGCCTCCCAGCAGGGCAGTGCGTTGCCTTTCTGGAAGACTGCTATCTGTGGACAATTCTCATATTATTTTATTGCTCAAGAAAGGTGCCAGTTAAGTTTTTAAACTCCAGTAATTGCCACATTTCCATTATTTTTATAAGTTTAATTATAGAAAACACACACACACCTCTAACAGGCACCTAGACTTTTGGGCAGGCTGAAAGTCTGGCCTCTCTGCCTTCAGTCTGTGCCTGTTCCCTATGTCCCGAGTCAGACTCCTGCTTGACTCTGCACAGGTGTGTTAATTACTAAGGAATATTGGTCAACTAAACCTACTTCGGTCCCCTTCAAGACTGAAGATTCAAACCCCAGTCATTCTCCTAACCCTTCCGTCACCTTGGATACCAGGAACAGCAAAGCCTGGCAGGACACGCCTGTAGGCGGACTTTGCTTTCCCGCCTGCTAGTTTCCAAATAACCAACATGGAGACTTTAATGCTACTTAGAAATGCGTGGCCAATAACTCAGGCTTGTTACTAGCTAACCCTTACATTTTAATTAGCCCAGGATTCTTATCCTCCCTCTGCCACGTGGCAGTACCATCTTTCAACACAGGACGTTCTTGTTTTTTTCCGAGTTTCTCTCACCTCCCCTGAACCTGCCCTCCTTCTTCCCAGTTTGGTTGTCTTGCCTATACTTCCTGCCTGGCTACCAGTCAATTTTTATTAAACCAACTCAAGTGACAAATCTTTACAGTGTACAAAAGGATTATTTCGCAGCACACACCATCCACAGGCAGACAATCTTCCACGATGGTGAGGCAGCACGCTGGTCAGGAGTAACCATCCCCCAGGGACCACATTCCCTCCAAGTGATAAATGCAACAAGGACTTTTTCAAGCCCTTTGGAGAAGCAGAGCTGAACCAGGCCACATCTTCATCAGGACTGCTCAGTCATATATGCTTCTTGTCCCTTGCTCCAGTTCTTCCTTGATTTGAGCCTAAATCCGTCTCAATACCATGAAGACAGCTGGGATCACTGGATCTTTTCATCTGTTCCTTTCTCTACACCCCATCATTACTCGTGGTTTTAATTGGTGTGCTGGGCGATGTGTCTGAGACTGGCCTGTTGGGGGACAATGAGGTCATACTCTTACTTTCAAACTCTGGTCATGTTGCCCAAAGGGCTACATAGCAGGAAGCCCTGGCTAACCCCAGAGATACCAAATACTCAGGGAGGGAATTCTCCTGAGGGCAGAGAGGGATCAGCATGATCTTGTTACAGCCCATGCCTGGCCCCAGAACCTGGCACATACTTGGTACTCAATAAACTTTTCTCAGTGAAGAAGAGCAAATAGCAAATGTTATTTAATAACACCCCGGTTCTCAAAAATGTTTCTTTCTGTGTTGGATTCTGGCACATCTGGCATTTCACAGGGGCTCTTCCCTTCGTGTGAGTGAATCTGGTCAACACTCACTGTCATCTCTTGGTCTTGTTTGCAAAATCAAGTAGGAAGATTAGAATTTTCTCAGCAGACAGAGGTATGTGTGTGTCAGCTGTCCCCATACTGGATCAGTGTCAGGCTTCCTGGTGAACACTCCGGGTAGCGTGGAGTTAAGTTCCTCATGGTCTGATCTTTTGGGGCTCATCACATTTCACTGTCGCAGCCCAAACATAGAACATCCCTGATAGGCAAGAACCCCCTGGCTTCTCTGGTTCCCTGATACCTATCTTCTTTCAAAGTTAAAAAAGACAAAAATAAGTTGGTGCAGCTTGAATCTAAAGTATCCCCCAAAGGCTCTTGTCTTAAAGGCCTTGTCCTCAGCATGGTGTTACTCGGAGGCAGTGGTTTAAGAGGTGGCCCCTAGTGCACAAGTCATTGGGGGAACCCTTAAAGGGGACTGGGGACTCAGTCCCATCCTGTCTTTATTTCCCGGCTGATAGGAGGTGAGCAGCTTTCTCTGTCACATGGGACTCTAAGGTGCAGAATTGTCACAGGTCCATAAGTAATGGGACCAACTGACCTGGGACTGGAACCTCCAAAACTGTGAGCCCACGGGAGGTCCTGTTGTACACCTGTAGTCCTAGCCGTGGGAAGCTGAGACAACAGGATGGCCACAAGTTCAAGGCTGGCTTGAGTTTTGTAGTGATTTCCCAGGGGCAAAGAATGGCCTTGAAATTTAGGGTGAGAACTTGTCTCAAATAAATAAGTAAAATAATAATAATACCTAACAAAACCCCAAAACAACAAAACAAAACAAAGGCCAGTCATAGCAATAGCACCCAGACAGCAAACAAACAAAACGGAATACACAGGTGGTTAGTTTTTGTAAAGTTGACATGAGTTAGATTACTAGAAGAGGGCGCTTTAACTGAGGGATTCCCCGTGGACCAGGCTGTGGAGCGTTTCTTTATTGGTGGCTGATGTGGCTGACTCAGCCCACTATGAATGGCACCGCTCCTAGGCAGTAGAACTGGGATGTACAAGAAAGTAAGAGGAGCAAGCCAAGGAGAGCAAGCCAGTGAGCAGCATGCTCCATGAGTCCTGCCTCTGCTTCTGCTTGAGTTTCCGCCCTGACTTCTGCCAATGGCGGACTGTCATGGAGCTGTGCAAGCCAAAGAAACCCTTTCCTTTCCAAATTGCCTTTGGTCACGGCATCTATCACAACCAGCGAAAGCAAACTATGCAGAAACGGGCGCTAAAGACGGGCTTATTGCTGTGACAGTCCTGTTTTGGAGAGGATTGTGGAAGGGTTTGGGATTTGGTCTGGAAAAATCTGTTGTGCCCTCAAAGCTTTTATAATGGACTATTTCTGTGGGAGCTTGGGAGATGAGAGAGAGTTGAGAGGAAAGCGGATGGTGGAGGCTTGGCTTGTGACGTTTTGGAAGTAAGTTTGAGAGTCCCAGAAAACTGCTAGCCAGGCCATTCATGCAGTACTCGAGGACCTGTGGTTTCTGGTTAGCAGGTGTTGGTTAGTTTTCATGTCACTTTGACACCATCTAGAGTCTCCTGGGAAGTGGGAGCCTCAAGAGAAGAATCGTGTGCATCGGATTGGCCTGTGGACGCATCTGTCTGTGGGTCATTTGCTAATTGAAGGGCCGAGCCCACTGTGGGCAGTTCCATCCCTAGGCACGTGGGCCTGTGCTGTGTAAGAAAGGTAACTTAATGTGAGACAATGGGTGAACCAGGAGTGTTCTCTGCTACAGTTCTTGCTTCCAGGTTCCTGCCTGACTTTCCCTCAGAAGGACTATCACCTAGAAGTGTAAAATTAAATAAAACCCTTTCTCCCCAAGTTGTTTTCAGTCATGATGCTTACTTAAGTAACAGGCAGCTGATCAGAACAGCAGGGCTCCATTGCTCTCCAGGGACCCAGAGCTTGAGCAGGAGGTGCACTTAATGCCCCTTCCTAGGGAGAATTATCCAGGAGGGTTTTTTGTTTGTTTGTTTGTTTGTTTGTTTTGTTTTCTGGGTCTAAATCAACAGGGACTGATCTCTTTATACACCACTACATCCTTTGCTGAAGTCATCAACTGTGCACCTCCACGCTTCCCCTCAGCTGAAACCATCTGGTGAAGGAGGAGAGGTCTGGTCAGAGCAGCCAGAGGTAGAGCTCGGTGGAGCAGGGAGGATGCCCGGTCTCCTGGTGTGGTACAGAAGTGGTGCCAAATAATTTCAAGCCGAGTGGTCCCTTCCTAGTGGAGAGTGACTTTAAACCAACAGTACTGAGGTAAAGGCCTTTTCTAGTTGTTCTCCAGAACTGCAGGATGGAGGGGCGGGGCGTGACTGTGGCTCCCTCCTTCCCTTGTCCCCCTCTGCCATCTGCCGGCCACAGCATGAAGTGCTCCTGAATGGCTTCAGGTGGTTCCTGTGAGTTCTGCTTTGTTTTGTGGGTACAGGGTCTCCCTGTGTGGTCCAGGGTGGCTTGGGGAAGCCTCATCTTCTTCCTCATTTGGTGGAGAGGGTTACAGGAGTGAGCCACCGTAGCCAGCTCAGGAAGGAAGTTTTATTACTGTATATTTTCTGAATTTGCAATGTGGCTTCTGAGAAAAGTTGTGGCACAAGTCTCCAGAACCCAAAATTTATATTCCTTGAAATCATGGTTCTTGGGATAGTTAAAGATCTGAAGAATCAACTTGTCAGTTTTCTTCCTGTACTGGAGAGGTAGCATGTAAACTCTGAACACCGTGTCTAAAATCCAACTCTTTAATCTCTCAATTTTATTTTAGCAGCTCTGTGTGTGTGTGTGTGTGTGTGTGTGTGCGTGCGCGCGATTAGAGAACGCCTCTCCGGGGTTGATTCTTTCTTTCTACCCTGTGGGACTGAACTCACTCAGGTGTCAGGCTTGGTGGCATGTGACTGTACCTGCTGAGCCATCTCACTGGTTCTTTATAACTTACCGATGATGCTGGCCAGGAAATGTCACCTCCTGGTCCTTCGTCTCCTCGTCTGTGGTAGTGGACCTTGAGAGACACTAGGTCTTGCT
The DNA here is from genome assembly GCA_004026605.1 of Ondatra zibethicus. NCBI lineage: Eukaryota > Metazoa > Chordata > Mammalia > Rodentia > Cricetidae > Ondatra > Ondatra zibethicus. The sequence goes on from PVIU01005150.1 coordinate 13,814, forward strand.
TCTCTAGTGAGTTTGATGCAGATGATGAGAGCTCACAGGTGTTCACCTTGTAGTAGCTCACACCCCACCCGCTCTCAGGAAATCCCAAGCACCATGGTCTTGGTTCTACCTAAGAGCTTAGGCAGCCACTAGAACAGGGAATACAGAGCATTCTGGGAGTTCCTTATGCATATATGCATGTACCATGTTTGTGTCACATGGCTTCCATTTTAACAATACAGTCAATGCGAGCAGTATGAGTCCATGCTCCTGAATCTTTCTCTTATTGGCTCCTGCTAGGGTAATTCACGTTCCTTCTGATTACCTACAATACTCTATCTGGGCTGTGATTGCTCATTTCTGTCTGGGAATATCAGCCTGGATTGCCTGGGTCCCTAATGGTCAGGACCAGTCGATTGGGTCATAGTGTCTCGCACTGTGTCATTTAGCAACTATTCAAGAAATAACTTGTTGAAGGAATCCTGGGTCGAGTGGAGCAGATCTGAACTGTGATCATTCTGTGAAGGAGGCACGGAACCTTGACAGTGATGAAATTGGGAGGGAGAGTCAAGGCTGGGACGTTGACATGCCACAAATATACATGGAGAAGAGAGAGAACACAGAGAACAGGCTCGTTTTTAACCCAGATGCAGCCACGCGATGGGGATTGGTTTTGGTGACACTCAGGGAAGGGTCCTCCTTTGCAGCTGGTCCTCTGTACCTTGCCCTGTTCCACAGAAGTAGGTTTTCATTGCTAAGGCCACATTCCTCATTTTTGCTGTCCTGTTTCTGATAGTCCCAGTAGCCCTGAAATGATCGATGCATCAGATAGTGATGTCAAGATATTTGTTCCCTAAATTAACTTGTGATTCTTTTTTTAAAGACTTCTAAAGTTTAGTTAATTTTTAAGTTATGTGTTTAGGTGTTTTGTCTGTCCACCATGCCCATCCCTGGTACATGCAGAGTCTAGAATGAAGCAGATCTCCTGAGACTGGAGTTAGAGGTGGTTGTGAGCCCCCATGTTGGTATTGAGAATCTAACCAGGGTCCTCTGGAAGAATAGCCAGTGATCTTAACCACTGGGTCATCTCTCTGGGCCAAAACTTACTTAGTTATTTATTTACTTACCTTTGTTCTTTGTTTGTTTGTTTTGTTTTTTAGGGCAGGGTTTCTCTGTGTAGCCCTGGCTGTCTGGAACTCATTCTATAGAACAGGCTGGCCTCAAACTCAGAGATCTACTTGCTTCTGCCTCCCAAGTAGTGGGACCAAAGGTGTACACCACCACTGCCTGGCTCAAAATTTACTTTTATTTATATGTCTGTCTATGTGTGTATGCTCACATATGTATGGTACCTGAGGCAGCCAGAAGAGGGTATTGAATCTTCAGGAGCTTGAGTTATAGGCCATTGTGAGCTACCTGTTGTAGGTGCTGGAAAGTGAACTCTGGTCTTGTGCAAGAGTAGCAAGTGTTTTTATTTGCTGGGCCTTCTCTCTAGTTTCCCGTCTTGAATTCTTGACAGGCCATAGAAATCCCATAAGACCAGCCCTGTTACCTTTCGTTAGGTACAGAGTAGGCGAGTCAATTCTATTATTACCCCTTCCTTCTTTATACTTTACTTCAAAGACCTCCATCTTTCCTGATGATGTTCAATATATATCAATAAAAGCTTGTTGATCATGGGCCTAGCCACATGATCCTAGAACCCTCACCTAAATCCGGGAACCTACAAAGCTGTGAGCTATTTGAGAGTAGGAAATGTATTTTACCCCATTTTTTTTTAACATGCTGGGTTTTTGTGAGTGCTAGGCCAGGTTCCCCCATGGAGCTACAGCCTATCCCATCTATCTAATCCATTCTCTAATTCCATACGTGAAACACAGAATTGGTCATGGCTGTCGTGGTGATGACAATGGCAAAGATTATATTAAGTGTTGTGTATGGAACCCTCACAGTGTGGCAGAGTCATTGCTATTAATTCATTTATTCCTCTCAATGACCTCGGAGGCAGGAGCCATTAACAGCACCTGGAGGAATACACTATCACATCAGAGGCTCTATGTCATTTCCAAAAGCCACACCTCTGGGGAATGGTAGAGTTGGAATTTAAACCCAGTTCTTTCTGGCTCCAGGAACTGAGTTATGGTGATAGCATAGTCTGGTCCGTGGCCGGTGCTTAATGTATGCATGCGGAGCCAAACAGAGAAGATGGAATAGAATTTGGCAGGGTGCTTCCCTTCCTGTTTTCCTCTCCTAACTGACTTGCAAAGGCATTATTTGTTACAGAACATTATTTTATCATTAGTTTCAATTCTCGAACGTAGACCGCCAGTCCCTTGAGACAGCCAACTTTTGCAGTTCATGCTTCACATGCATTTTTCAACCCCTGTGATAGTTTTGAAAGGAATATGTGATTAGCCTCATTTTTCAGACGAGGGGAAAACTTGCACAAGGCAAATGACTCGGCCGCCGCTGCAAAGTGTGTGATGGCAGCTGAAATGTGTTTGTCCACCTCTGACATCTCCACTTCGCTCTGGCCTTTTCCAGGTCACAAAGGACCTGGCCCAGAGCCTCTGAGTTTCTGTCTCCCTTGTTTTCCCTCTCTTCTTGCTAGCCTGGCAAAAAATCACAGAAGTCTCATAAAATGACTGATAGGGCTGGGCTGGCTGGTCTAATCTGCTTCTCCATCTGCTCCCTTTTACCAGGACAGCTACAGAAAATCAACAGTGGATGTCAGAGGCAATGGAAGCCAGAGTCTGTCCGCAGAGAGGGCTGGGCACAGCCCTCTACTGCCTCTGACTCATTGTCTCTCTTCCCTGTGACCGGCAAAGATGAGCCGGCCATGAAGAATATAATTTTTCTAGAAAAGAAAAAGATTTCCCTTGGGAAATCTGCAGTGCTGTAAGCCAGAGGAGGGCTCTGACTCTCACCTCACTTGCACATACTTGGGGCATGAGCTTCGTCAGAGCTCCTCAAGAAGCTGGAGCTGAGATTTGCCTCTGCACTAGACCCGTTAGTTTGTCCGGGACTGAAGCTCACACTGCTGTTATCACACGTAGGGACCAACGTGTGGACCAATTCACTGTGTCCTTTTCTGCGTAGCTATGCCAAGCTGTGGTTCATATGATCCAGAGTCTTGTAAAGTTCTGAAAACAAAATAGACAGCGTGCTTCTGTAATACACAAGAGTCATCAAGTAGGAAAGGGGCACCTTCAGCATTGAAATACCCTAAGAATTGCAGAAGCACCTCAGAGCAGGACGCTTCTTGCTCCTGAGCTCAGGGGAACTTCTGCTCTGGGATATTTTGGAGGAGGGCCTGGAAACCAGGGCTCCTTGCTAAGCTCCTGGAGTCTAAGGATGTGTAGTCTCAGTGTAACTCTGCTTAGAAGTAGCTCTGTGTGCACGTGTGCGTGTATGCATGCGCAGGTGTGCGTGCACAGGTGAAGGTCAGCGGCTAATCTCGGTGTGTTCCTCAGTTGCTCCCTACCTTGTTTGTTTTGAGAGAAGATCTCTCACTAAATCTGGTGCTCCTCCATTTAGCTAAGCTACCTGACCAGCAAGCCCTGTCTGTCGCCACCCTGCCTGTGCTGGGATTACAGGCACATGCCACCAGGCCTGGTTTTGTTACCTGGTCACTGGGGATCAAACTCAGGTCTTCATGCTTGCATGGGAAGTATTTTACTGACTGAGCCACTCCATAGCCCTGCTCCTCCAGTTCATTTTAAGACTTCTTTTGCAGTGGGTGCTTAGTCCGATCAGGAGAAGGGTGCACTAAGCAGTGACATGTCCCTATGGGCTGCATGGGGTTCTTATGAGAGGTTGTTCAAGTCTGTCCCCAGACTATCTATGACAAATTGTCATTTGCCGAAGGGACATCTGTGCACCTCTTTAGATGGAAGCTGCTGTCTCCTTGGCTAATTTGCAGACACCCCTCTGCCTTCCTGACTGTGACTTCTGGTACCTCTGTAGAGAAAGCTGCTATCGACGTAAGTGGTGTGTGTTCAAAGAGAATGAGCAAGGAGGAGTGTTCCAAATGGATAGACGTCTTTGTCCTCCTCAGGCTCTAAGACAGGGACCATTTTCTTCAGCCAGGGAGAGGGCAATCAAGAGGGCCAAGCAGAGTCACAGGTTACCTGGTCCAACCCCACTTTACAGGGGGGTGCCATAAGGGTCAGTGCCCGTGACCCTCTGCCAGCTGACGCTCTGCCAGGAAGGTAAAATGCCAGCGGCTTTAGCTTTTTTTATCCTTGGGATAAAGAAGACAGCCCCAGAGCGACACTGAATGCACAGGTCTCCTCACCCTGTGGCCCATGCTAAGGGGAGGTGGGGAGACTTTGGGGTTCTTGGCTAAGGTTTCTCAGAAGGTGAACAATTCCCACTAAAAGGAGCAAGCGCGGGAGAGGCTGTATCTACACGGTGCCTAATATCTAGTTAAAACCCGCATGGTCATCCACAGATGTTTCCACCCGCACACATGTCTGCCCACAATGGTGAAGACTCACAACTACCTGACTGGAGGCAGCCATTTCTACCCGATTGCTCCAGAGAAAGGGGCTTGTTCTCTTGAGTTCACATTTAGGTGGGAAGAAGTGATTTAAACCAAAGACCACGGCACCCAAGTTCACCTCCCGCTCCCAGTCATGCCCACCCCAAGTTTTGTAAAGCAAGAGGTGCCAGGTCCAGGGGACTTCATCAGCAACTTGTTCGCACATAAGCTCAGCTCATTCCAATTGTGCTGACTTGAGGGGATTCCCAGGAAATAAGAGCCACAGAGACAAAGAGGCGGTGCTAGGAGAACAACGACCTGTTCCACTTGAACTTCACACACACACACACACACACACACACACACACACACACACACACACACACAGCCTTAGTCATTATTTAGTTCAGAGCTTTAACAGAAGGAGGAACTGAAAGCAAAGAACAAGGCAGAGACAGTTTCTGGCCCCTGTGTGGTGTCAAGGTTGACACTCTCCACACTGCACAAGAAGCAGTGACATTGATTCACCCAAAGTCACATGAGCATAAGAAGTGAGCCGGGGATCCTGCCCTTCAGACTGGGAGCCAACGTGCCCTTCATGTACGTTACTGTGTGTTCTTCCGCACTCCTCTTTCTAGCTAGTCCTGTGAGCCTTACTGACAGCTCACTGGAACAGAAGACACGGCTAACAAGTGTTGTTTCCACGTAAAGGCCCAGGTGGTCTGCATCATTACATGTGTAATTTCCGTGGCCTGTGAACTGCTTTGGGACTCGCCCCGAAGTGTTCAGCATGGTGATCACCAAGTTTCAAGAGAAATAGGTATTCTTCTCTTCATGGGTTTGGAGAAAGAGTTCCTTGCAAGGGCTAACTTCAGAATGACCCCATTGTTCTGAGCCAAACAGGTTCAGGTTTCCACAGGTCGAATCCAGTCACCACCAGCCTTGCATGGGTCACTGGCTTGAAAAGGGTCTGCACACACATCAATGTAGGATTAGTCTCTTGGGAGGCATGGCCGTGGTCTGAATGGCTATTTAAAGCATGAGTGGCCTTTAACTTGTGTCCCTTCATTCTCTCAAGCCCCTCTGAGGACTCTCAGTTCATCTCCTGCTCATTAGAAGTGACACTTCCCAGGCCGGAGGGATGACCAGGGTGAATCAGCAAGATGGACTCTTTACCACAAAGAACAGGAGATAGCTTGGGGCTAGCTGTGGGGGAGAGGACACTGCAGCAAGCGGAGCTTGGAGCTTCTAGCTTTGTCTTCCTTGTAACGAATACACAGTAGTGCGAGGTACCTTGGAGATGCTGTGGCATAGAAGCAGAATAAGCTCCCAGGTCCTCTTCTGAGGCACAGTAAAGTCACCTCCAGCACCCAGGTGTTCACACTCATGTCCTTTCCTAACTTCCCAGACAAGCACACGCTTCATCCCCAGAAGCTGCTTTAACCTTCTTTGTCTTCATTTTGCTCACTCTGAGTAGCATAGAGACTGCTTTTGTAGACACAGAGGCCCTAGAGTTCACTTTGATCAATTTCTGATAGTAAAACATTTCAAAGGCATTCTAAATGCTTTGGGAACCTGAGGGGATGCGGCTGGAGCACGCAGGGCAAGGACACCTGTCCAAGGTGCCAACCTTCATAACGTGGCACAGTAACAAGGAGGATGGTTGCCTCTGTCCCCGTTTCCAGGTGAAAAGTCAGAAACTCCTCCTATACTGAGTTCAACCACTTGAGGGTTAAAACTCCCATTCTGCCATGTGAAGAATCAAATCACCCCCATCCCGCACCCTCCTCTGTCTCCCACCTCCTCCTATTTCAGGTTTCCCTACATCCTAACGAGATAGACATTGGCAGCAGGGAGGATAGGAACATTGGGTCTTCAGGAGTTTACTTTCCAAGAAGACATTTAGAGTTATCTTGTGTGACCCTCAGTTATCAAATGTGTTTGTTCTTGTTTTTAAAGCATGTTATTTAGTGTGTGAGAGAGACACTTCCTAGTTGGAGGTCAGAGGGCTGAGTCACCCTCTTCATCTACTGTATGAATCCTGAGGGTAGCACTCTGGTCTTCAGGCTTGGCTTGGCAGCTGGTGCCTTCACTCTCTGAGCTACCTTGCCAGCCATCAGCTATTGGCTCTTTGTTATTGTTATTATGTAAGTTATGTGTACACGTGTGTGTCTATGTGTAGGCATGTGTCCTTAAGTGCAGTGCTCATGGAAGTCAGAAGAAGCTAATAGATGCCCTGGAACTGGGGCTGTAGGTGGTTATGAACCACCTGATGTGGGTGCTCGGGACCAAACCTGGGTGCTGGGCAAGAGCATCCCAGGCTCTTAACTGCGGAACCGTTTCTCCACCATTCAGTTTTTCTTTCTTAAGATGAGTATAAGCACAGTTCTCCTCAAACTTTCTGTGGAATAACTTGCTGGCATGGGTCCTCCCCTTCACTTACTTAGTGGTCTCTTATAGGAGTTACCAGAAAAACATAGTCTATTCCAGATAGGGTTTTGCCATATTGATTAGCATACATTTACTGTTCTCTGTGAGCTGCATTCTTCCTGTGACCCAGGGCCTGGCAGAAATCAATGTATGCAGACTTTGACTTGGTCGTTGTGTGTTGACGCAGCGAATGAACCGGGTACATTCAGTCACCGTAGCACATGCCCGTGTCACGCACCAGGTGCTATAGGTACAAGCTGCTGCTTCGAGGAGTCTGCCACGAACCCGCCATTCTTCTTGTGTTTGTCATTAGCGAGCAGCCCTTCCATCCTGCTGTGATGTGAGCAATCCTTTGATGTCAGGCATCTCTGTATTTGTTTCATTTCCTCCTGAGAGCCGTGCACTTACTTATTTTCCCAGAGTCTGTTTGGGGGATGTGTCTACTTAGCCGGAGAACATTTTCAATAACCTCTCCTGCTTTTATTGCCATTCTATTAGCCTTACTCTTTTGTTGTACTAGGTCACCTGGGCCCCATCAAAGCAGGAAGGGGACTCCTACTTCCAGAATCCGGTAAGGTAGATGAGATGCAGAGTGGTGGAGAGAAAACTAGGAACCCAAGGTAGAGACAATCCGGAAGGCAGGGAAATCACGGCCAGATGAAATGAGCGTGGGCGGTGGCAGTAGAGCGGTGTGGGTGAGGGTGGACACAAGCTCTTAAAGAGCAAGGATGGGAGAGCCTGGAGAGACCACCCATGAACAGAGCGCTTGCTGTACAGGCACGAGGACTGGAGTTTGAACACTGGCACCTATGTAAAAAAAAGCTGGGGATGGCAGCTTGCGTTTGTAAAGCCAGCACTGGGGAGTAGGGACAGGGAGCTCTCAGTTCATCTATCTCTCGGGGAAGCGTTTCTGCATCCCTAACAGTGATGGACTACAGAAGTGTTTTTAGTGTTGCCTTAAGTCACATGATTGTTGACAATCTGGGGTGTGTATAACAAGGGTCTACTGTGTGTTTTCAAACATAGGTTAAAATACATGGGAAATATTGTGGAAATGAGTCTTTCTGGACTGAGCTGGTGAGCCCTATTCTTGGTTTGTATCTATCATGCTCATGTGTGCACACGCACTTGCACTGATCTTTGTTTGCACACACAGGTTAGAAGGAAGTGGTGGGTAGAGGTTTGGCTTTCAGGTTGCAGAGTGGTCTACCTTGGCTCTGAATATTTATAACACCTGCTTGGCTTTGGGCAAGGTCTTTGAGGTATGGCAATCCCTTCTTGTATAATTGGTCCTGATGCTAGTACGCATCTTGTAAGATGGCAGTCAGAGTAAAATGGTGGAATGTGATACTTGAATGTGCTCAGAATATGCACTGCACTAGGAACTGTAAATACAGCTTGACATTATCATCGTTGTCGGTGTATCTTATTAGTGACTTTTTCATGGCTGTCATAAAACACTGAACAGAAGCAACCTAAGGGAGGAAGATTTTATTTCGGCTGGTGGTTTCAGGAAGATTTCTTCCCATCACAGTGGGCAAAGCCGAAGGAGCATTTTGGTCCCCGGTGGGGAGTGATGCTGCGGTAGTTTTTTGCATCCACAGGAAGCAGAGAACTAGATGGGAAGTGGAGGCAAATAGAACCTTTAGGTTCCTGCTCCTAGTGGCCTGTGTCCATCAACTGACACCACATTCCCAGAGTGCCACATCCTTCCAGAGCAGCACCACCAGCCAGGGACCAGGTGTTAAAAACACACAAGGTTACGAGAGACAGACATTTCACTTTCAAACCATGACAGTATTCTTGCTTACAAAGTTTTTTTTGTCTGTGAAAATCATGAGTCCGCTTGCGGGTGAAAACTTTGAATAGAGACTGCTTTTCTCTCTTCTTGTTTCCTAACTCAATCTTAAGCATCAAGTAAACCTTGAAGGAATCTATATTCCTTAATTCTTGGAATTGGAAGGTGACACTGAGTCAGAGAACTCACAGTGCCTCCCAGTGTTCCCCTAACGCATTCCAGACAGTAAAAGTGTAAAGGTAAATGATTGTTCTGAGCCCAGAAGAATCCCATATTTGGTGAGAAAGGCCAGTGGCCTCTGGAACTTTCTGAGATAGTCATAAGAAATATTTATAGCTATAGGCAGCTCTTCTTCAACAAAAAGCATTAAAAGTATATATGTGTACTCCACATTCTAACCAGGTCCATGTTTGAAGGTTGCTAAAATCCAGCACAGGTGATGGATGTGATTTTTTTCTTGTTTCAGTTATAAGATTTGAATTTAAATTCTGCCTCTCGTCTAAGTTGGACCCTGCTATTTTCTAGTTGGTACAAAGCTAGCTTGGGACTATTAAATGCAACTTCTCAGAGCTGGCATGAGGAGGAGGAAGGGGAGCAGAGGGCCTAGCAAGGTTGTGGTATTGGAAAAATACCTTCATCTCCTTTCAAACATTTGGAATGAGTGAGACCCCACATATGTGTTATTAATAAATACCTCCTTCCCCGTGAAGAGAAACCAAATCCTGTAGAGCCTGATTCTTTTACACTGCACTCATCAGAATCTCTGTTTGCAAGGGCAACTTGAGAGCTAGGACATCCTCAGAGTCTTTGTTCTTCGACTAAAAGGTCACATTTTCGCCAGCACTCACTGCAACTTGAACCGGGAGAAACTCTAGTTCAAATCTGGAACCCACAACCTTGAGGAGTTACAGTGAGACCTACGTGCATGAAAACTCATCCATAGCAAACGCTTGTGATAGACAAGAGAATGTCCTAGGAGAATACATCTTCTAGGGATGGGAAATAAAGTGCTTGCTTTGTGAGCATTCGCCTCACATGGGCTCAATCCCTAGAATATAAAAATAGAGAAATCAGGTGTGGCAATGTGTGTTTGCAACCCCAACACTGAGCAGGCAGAGGTCCAGCCAGCCTAGCCTATTTAGCAAACTCCAGGCCAGTGAGAAACTCTGTCCCAAGAAATACAGACAGAAGAATGTTGTCTGAAGTTTTTTTTTTGGCTTCCACATTCATGTACACCTACATGCATACTCTACCATATGCTGTACACATAATGAGTATGGTTGCACACACACGCGCGCGCACGAGCGCACACACACACACACACACACACACACACACACACACACACACGTAGAAGGAAGAGGAGGAGAAGGGAAGGAGGAAGAAAGACAGGTTGTAGGGAATGAAAGACCCGTTCAACAAGGCAGGTTGCTGGCAGAGGTCAGCTCCTTTCTTTCCTTCTGGGAAAGCTAAGGAGTGGATTACCAGGTAGGGAACCCTAGCCTGAGAGGAAGACGTTACCATCGCATGCGGGACGAGTGGGGCTGTGGTCAGCACTGAAATGTTCCTCCGGCTCATGGGCTTGATCGTTTGGTTCTTAGTCGGTTCTGTTTGGGGAGGCTGAGGAAAGAGTGGATCTAGGGGAGTCGGGGTGGGGACTTGAAGACTATAGCCCAGCCTGCTTCCTGTGTTCTCACCCAGACCTGAGCAGGCAGCCTCACAGTCATCCTGCTGGCCACAGTCCTGAGTTACTCTTGCCTCTTGCCTTTCTTCCCACAATAGACCATGGACCAGAACAAACTTCTCCCTTAAATCACTTCTTGTTATGTATTTGATTACTGCATACACACACACGACACACACACACACTACACACACACACATTACATGCAATGCATACACACATACTACACACATGCACACACATACATACACACTACACACACATGTGCACACACACGTACACACACAAGCACACTCACACACATATACTAATATGGTGGATTTGTAGACCAAGCTCTCAGTGAGACTCACACAGTAGACACACACCATGACCATTGTCACAAATTCCGCTGAGCGGCTGCTATGAGCAAATGAAGAATCTTTGCTCTGGTTACATCTTCTCCACACTTTCTCTGGCTTAAGAGAAGTCAACGCTGGGGCTCTGATTTCTTGATTTGAGTGCAGCAGCCTTCAGGGAGGTGTCCCTAATGCTGGGAGGATCAGAACGTGTAATGCCCACGATAGCGTTCACTGATTTGCAAAGCATGTGTGTGGTCATTCATCTCATTGTCAACTTGATGCCATCTGGAAGCACCTAGGCATGCCTGAGAATTTCCATGAGGGGTATGTCAATGGGAAGGCACATCCTGACCAGGTGGGACCGTCCCCCGTATGGTATGCTGACCCTGATCTAGAGAAGCTGAGCTAAGCACAACCATTTGCTCTCTTACAGACACAATGTGACAAATGTGAGCGGCCTGCCACTCTGCCGCTCCGCCTGCTGCCTTGGCTATCATAAAGGACTATGCCCCTCTGAAACTGTAAGCCAAGACAAACCCTTTTCTCTTGGGTTGCTTTTTTCTTATTACTTTTTTCCCCTTCACAACAGCAGGAAAGAAACCAAAATGCTGACTCCTGTAAGGGCACAGAGCCTGGGTTAGTCATGCTCTCCTAACTCCTTCACTTAGAGCAGAGGCTGACACTTGGGTCTACGCTGAGAGCGAATCGAAGGAGCCCTCAAGATGTTGTTGTCCTCTGGTCCCTCTCTTCCAGTGTGAAAACCTATGCTGCATCCCTCCAGGAGAAGCCTCGGCAGCTTCAGGGGGTTGGTGTAGCAACGCTTGCTGAAAAAACCCAAAGCCATGGAAATCCTGGGCCTGCTTTCCCTTTGGATTAAAATAAATGCTAAGTGCAAAGCCAAGGACCTTCCTTTATTGATGAAATAACTTGAATGACCCTTTTGTGGATTCTACTGAACAAACCCCACTGACTTCCACTGCCGCAGAGAAACGCCTCAGAACCATACTGGAAGGAGCAAATTATAGACAAATGATGAAACTGGCCACCTTGCCAATGATGATCAAGAGCTTTTTTCTGACCCAGGGATGCCACCTGTGTTGGAGATGAAGAAAGGATGGTGTCCAGTCAGTTGAGACGAGTTTTCAGACCCATAAGACTGCACAGAAATAGCAGTATCCGAATCTTTAGTCATGCGTTTGGGGTGACGGGAGGACAGTGTATGCCGGCTGTGTTCAGGTACCTGTCAGGAGAGGGCGTCAGATCCCCTGGAGATGTAGTTACAGGCACTTGTGAGTTAGCTGCCCTGGGTCCTAGGAACCGACCTTGGTCCTCTGGAAGAGCATCAAACACTCATAGCCACTGCACCATCTCCCCAACCCCTCTTCTTTTTGACTAGCTTAAAATGTTCCCACAGTTCTACTGCCCGGTATTGATTTTTGCAAGGAATAAAAGGCCCCCATTCTAATTTGTGGAAGATGAACAGTAGAGGCAATCTGACGTAATTAGAGATTAGAGCAGCTTCCTCTACTTATTCGAACGACTATGTTGTCCTCTGTTTTATTTAATACGTATACAATTCCCTAAAGGAAACACCTAGAAGCTCCAAGAGGGAATCTGTGACTCCTGGAGGAAATAAAATCTGCAGATAAAATGAGAGAACACACACAGAAGAACAAGGACAGGCTGCTGGGCAGTTTCTACTCTTACTTACTATTTTTGAAAACATGGAAAGGATTTAGGAAACAAGCTGGGCATGGTATACACCCCTTTAATCCCAGCACTTAGGAGGGCAAAGGAAGGTGGATCTCTGTGAGTTTCAGGCCAGTCTGGTCTACTACGTAGCCAGTTCCATGTTAGCCAGAGATACGTAGAAGGGCCCTATCTCAAAACACAGGTGGTGTTAATTATACAAAATTATAGAGTGACATAAAATGATAACACTGGAAATGAGTTTGAGTCTAGGGAGATGACACAGGGAGGCAAATGTCTCCTGTGCAAGCTGGAGAATCAGAATTTGAATACTTAGAACCTACATAGAAAGCCATGCACGCTAGTGCAGTACCTGCAGAAGTAGAGGGAGGTGAATTCCCGAAGCTCATTGGCTGGCCAGCCTAGCTGAACGGATGTGCTTCTGGTTAGGTGAGAGACCCTGTCTCAAAAGGTACAGGTGAAGAATGATGGGGGAAAGACAGACAACATCATTCTTGGGCCTCCACTTCGCATACACCTGAACACATGTACACACATGCACACTCATGCACACTCAAAACAAATCTTTAAAAATATATTGAAATAAGTAACCAAAACTACTTCTTAGGAGAAAAAAAAAAGCAAATGCTAACCATTTTAATGTAATTGTTTCTGGTCTATAAAAACATTATGCAGACTCCTTTCAAAGAATACATTGCCCAGGCTCTGTTTACTCCTTTTAAAAGTTAACCATGATGAAATGAACAGAACATGAAAGTCAGTCTTAACTGCTTAGAAGTATTCAGTGCTGTTGAATATGTTCACATTACAGGGCCAATTCTTTTTGTAAGAAATGTGCACAGAAATGCATAGACACCTGTGGTGTCTGAATGAAAATGGCCCAGGGACTCAATAAGGACTGTTGCTATTTGAGAGGATTAGGGCATGTGGCCTTGTTGGAGGAAGTGTGTCACTGGAGGTGGGTGGGCTTTGGGGTCTCAAATGCTTAAGATAGTCCCAGTGTCTTTCCTTCTTCCTTCCTTTCTTTTCCTTCCTTTCCTTCCTTGTTTCCTTCCTTCCTTCCTTCTTTTTCTTTCTTATTCCTGTTGCCTGTGGATCCAGATGTAGAGTTGTCGAGCTACTTCTCCAGCTCTATGTCTGCCTGCATGAAGCCATGCTGCCCGCCATGGGGATAATGGGCTAAACCTCTGCACTTTAAGCCAGCCCCAACCAAGGTGGGCATCACTCAAGGAATGATACTTGAAGTTGACCTCTGACCTCTGGCCTCCACACATGCACAAATGCATGTGTATGCATATTTGCACAGGCATGCACACACACACACACACACACAAATGGACTGAGAGCACAGAATTTGTTTTTCACATGAATTAAAGTAGTTGACTATTGTGTTTTTAGTATGTAGAAAAAGATAGTTATTCTCTATGGGGCTTGATTTCAGCTATTCATGCTCATGTTCGAATTGGCACTAAGGTGTCTGGCTGCCTCCTGGAACAGGAACTCTAGTTAGTGACGACAGCCCGTCTGTAGTGATGCGGGCATGTCTGACATGGAGTAGCAATTGTGCTGAATGCATGGATGGAGAGTGAATGAGGAATGCAGGTATGGCCATGGGTTTCCAGGAGACTGTGGACAGCTGTTAGAGAAAGAACTGTTAACCCGTTGACACGAACTCATTCAGCAAAAATGTTTGTGTGCATCAGGCACATGCGGACATGCAGCACAAATGGATACATAGTGCATTGTCTGAGTTTATTAGAAAGACTAACAATCCCTGGCAAACCTGGAAAGAATGGGACTTCTGACTTTACCGTTGACAGGAGCTGCTGAGTGAGTTCATTAAAGGACATATAATAAGACTGTCTGGCTTCCTCTGCTGGACAAATACAAGACTGGGGACTCCGGTTTAGACTGGAGTCCAGGGCTGGATACGTGCACAGGACTGATGGGAGGCTGCAAACTCTGGATATATTACTTGAGTTCCAGAAAACTAGTGTGTGTGTGTGTGTGTGTGTGTGTGTGTGTGTGTGTGTGTGTGTATTGGGGGCTAGGATAGGAGGATAGGAACGGGGTGAGGAAGGGATAGGGGAATGGGGGTCTATAGAGACACTCAGCTAATTCAGACACAGTATGGCACCCATAGCCTGTGTGTCCTGACTCCTAGGTAACTCGCAAAGAACAGACCAGGAGACCAGTCCGTCCTGCTGCCAAAGTGCATGTCAAAAGTAAAGACCCCAAAGTGGGAGGTGAGTGTGATGAATGTTAATATGGGTTCCTCCAAATCCCTCTCAGCGTGGAGCTTATTCTACATACAAGACCCAGGTAACAGCCTCCGCTGAAGAACTCCGTTCCAGGGAAGGCCTGGCGCCACCCACTGCTGCTCAAACTGGAGAATATGGGCACTTCCCTCAGGCCATCTGGTAAAGCCCCTGAGGGGCATCCATGATTCAGAACTCCAAGCAGGGTGGCTTGAGGCTGGCACTGAGCCGTCCACATGGCTTGGCTTCTCCCTTACTCCTGCCCCCTAAGGTGCTGCTCCTAAGCGCAGTCTGTTATAAACACCACAAGGGCAAGAGACTCTGTGGCCCACTCTCCGGTTGGCAGTCAGCTGGTGGCAGGAGACTCTGGTTACAATAGTTTGACGGTGTGGAATGGAGATACAGTTAAGTCAGAAGAGGCCGGGACCAGGCCAGGCCCTGATGCATGTATGCTGTTGCTCTCCAATACCATCTTGCTTTAGGGTAAGCAAGTTACCCTTTGCCCAAGTTTGGAAACTAAGACTGACAAGCGCTGGCAACATGAAGAGCAGCCAATGACTGCATGAACTTCCAAATGGATTCTGCTAAACATGGCTTGAGGGCTTATACAATAAATTGGAATGGGGCTGGGAAGAAAAAGAAGAAGAAGAAGAAGAAGAAGAAGAAGAAGAAGAAGAGGAAGAAGAGGAAGAAGAGGAAGAAGAGGAAGAAGAGGAAGAAGAGGAAGAAGAGGAAGAAGAGGAAGAAGAAGAGGAAGAGGAAGAAGAGGAAGAAGAAGAAAGAAGGAAGTCACAGGCAGAGAGGGTAAGGGCCACCACAGGGATCTACTGGGGCTAACAGACAGGACAGGGGTGTGGGCCACAGCCGGTCCTGGATCCTGGGAGTTGGTGGCCACCAGAATAAGGAGTTGTTGACCATTTTACTCTCTCTGCCGGGATGGTAAAAACTGAGCGTTTTGGGATCATACCTATGGGCTCGAACTGGACAGCATTTCAGTTTCTGATCTGAGGGTCTCCCCACAGTCTAAGCACTCATGTGGAGACAGTACTATGTCTATAGTACAGATTGGGGATGTACACCTGTCATGGAGGCACTTAGGAGGCTGAGGCAGGAGGATCACCAGTTCCCAGGTTATCCTGGGCTACCTACTGAATTTAAGCCTACCCTGGGCTACAGGGTGAGACCCCTCTTAAAAATAATAAAGAAAAAATAATAAAATATTAATCCTATTACTATTTCTTTGATGAAGTGTTCTTTACCCCTCTTAATTGCACAAGGGGCACCTATGTCTCAGGGTGAGGGTGGGTATAGTCTCAGATCTCAAGTGCATGTAAACTTTGCTGGACTGTTTTTAACATTGTGGCCCTTGGATCTGTCTGACAAGCTTCAGCTTCGCAGACTTTCACATTGGCCTCCTGGTGCATTTCTTTCCAAGGGACAGACCAGGGCCAGGAGCTTAGTCGTGCGCTCCGTGCCAGCTGGGCTCCTCCAGTTGGGATCATCCTCTGTAGCACACAGGCACAGTGCAGCCCCGAGAAGGAGCCCCAAGGGTGTCCGTGACCCTCCAGGCGACTGCAGGGAGCGCCCTGGTCGCCCATTCCCGGTAGGCAATTAGCAGATTGCAGCCGGGTGAGTCCTGAGCTTGGCGTCTCCCCTCTGCCCATCTCTCCCGCAAGCAGAGTTTGATAGTTCCCCCGGTTACTCTGAAAAACAGCCACAGCACTTGCAGAATGTATTTCTCGAATAGCGGCATCCAGGGACCACAGAATCACAGCAACAAACGGTACGAGGCAATATTTCTAAATAGACATGCTGAAAGAAAAATCCCACCAAATAGGACCGTTAAACAATAAGCCTTATTAAGCCCAAACCAAACACAATTGTTCTTAAAAGTGTTTGAAAAGGAAAGGGAATCAGAACTCCAAATGTTTTATAGAAGATTAATAATTTACTTATTAATTTGATTGGATAATTACATGTCATTTTTTTCTGGAATGGTGCATTTAAATATTATTATTAAAAATCTCGTTTAGGTCTCTCCCACACTGTGGCTGTCAGAACACAGGCTGTTTTCTAAGTATGCAAAAATAAAGCCCAATATTTTACAATGTGTTGGTCCCCGCCCCCAGCCCCCATGGAGGTAGCTTTTCTCTAACACATCAATCTGTGGTTAAAAAAAAAAATAGACACCGCTAATTTACAGGAAATTAGACAAGGAGTCTACTCGGCAAACACCCCTGCTAAGGCTTCATTAGTGTGTGTTTTCACATAATTCAATTAGCCAAAACACATACGAATGCTAGCCTAGCAGAGCTGTTGGCTGCACTGGGAGTGTCGGGAGGCTTTAAGCAGATCTGAAACCAAATTGCATAGATGGCTCGCGAGGCTCTGTGCATACAAAGATACCTTCAGGCTCTAATAAATTCGCGAAACTTTTTAAAGTCTGATTTCCTAGCAGGCAGTCACTTTTAATTAACGGGTTCACCTACAGCAACACATGTCCTTCAAAAACTTACATTATTTTTTCTTTTTGAATTTCAAAGTTTCTGTAGTAAAAGTTGAATTAGCTGAGTAGCTTAGGCTCAAAAGGATTCCAGGCTTTTATGACAGCATAAATCACTGTGGTGCCTTCCCTATAAAGAAGAAAAGATTCTTAACACAACAGAGGGAGAGACAAGGACCTCTTTTTAGTCATGGCTAGAAGCAAGCATTTTCTCCAAAGGTCAAAAAAAAAAAAAACTTTTCGTCAGTTAAAGAATAATTTTAAGGACATTGCCGTTACTTGCAGAAGTAATCGCTTATAATTTACTCTATGAATTAAACATTCAATTTCCAGTATTGAGGTCTGACACGAAGTGGACTCCCTGCTTCTCAAGCTGGCGTTGTATAGTTTCTTCCTGTTGGGTTATTTTTTAGTAAACAGGGACCGTGATTGAACGAGGGGGTCTCAGGCTTAATGAGCCCCTCTCCTTGAGGAAAACCAGCATTTAAATGTTCACTGAGAGAAGTGTTGGAGTTATTCCTGCCATTTCCTTTCCAGGCCTTTGTTTGAAATATAGGGCCTGCTCACTGGCTCCGGGGCTGTCTGAGGCTAACCGTTAGGTTAGACCTGGGACAGAGACAGGTCTGTCTGAGATGAGGCAAGAGTCAAGGTGGAGAAGAAGCCTTGTCTGTCTGTCCTGCCACTGTCCTCAGGCACCCTGGAGCTACCTCAGGTTCAACCATCAAGGGCCCTACCAGCCACCTCTTCACTTTGCCAGTGTCTGTCTCAACTGCAGGAGGCTGCCTTTGTTTTCTGATTACCCTTGCCTCTGCCAGAACTCATTCAGGCAGATACTTGGAGACTTGCGATGGAATAAGAGCAAAGCAAATTAAGGGAGAAAGGGTTTATTGTGGCTGGCGGTTCAAGGCTGCCACGTCACCATGCAGCCGGTCACGGTCAAGGCAGCAGGAGCTTGTAGACAGACCGTTCACAGTTAGGAAGCATGGAGTAGCGATGCACACTCTTGTTCAGCCCCCTTCTCCATTTACGCAGTCCAGGATCCTAGCCAGGGAACAGAGCCACCGTGGTGGGCAGTTAAGGCTATGGAGACAGACAATCCACCGTGGGTGTGCCCAGCAGTCCGTCTTCCTGCCAGTTCCATATTCTGTCAGTAGACAGTTAACACTGTCATCACAGGCGATGTCATTGGGAAGGTGATTTCTGCCCTTTCAAAATCTGCATCTACCTGCAGGGCAGGGATGGCAGTTCCAACTGATGGGGTGACCCACGGGGGACACTCAAGCTCCTATTTTCATCCAGGGCCCTTCCTGAAGCCACTAGAGTCATTGCCAGGTGACAGCCCCCACGCCCTTGCTGGCCTCCCTGTCTCAGATTCACAGTCTGCATCAGCGTCACTCAGTGGTGTATGGAGAGATTAACCTGTCCACAGACAGGACGGTTTTCAAAACCCCTATCTGGTTCATTCCAAGTTTAATTCTTTCAGTGGTTTCCTATTGGCCTGAAGATAAAATTGAAAATGGTGCTGGCAAGATAGCTCATCAGGCCCACTTGATGGAAAGCCTCAAAGACTGAGTTCAAGTCCCTGGAACCGTGTAATGGAAGGAAAAATCACAACTCCTGCCAGCTGTCCCTGACCTATGCATACATGCCCCCCCTTCACATACCCTTACTCTCACATACACTCACACACACACACACACACACACACACACACACACACACACACACACACACACACATGGTGTAGGAGGTCTTTCTGTATTTCTGTTGCTTTCATTGGTTAAATAAAGAGACTGCCTTAGCCTTTTGATAGGGCAGCCTCTTGGTGGGCAGAGTAGACAGAACGGAAGGCTGGGAGAGAGAAGGCAATGTGGCAGACGCCATGCTTCTCCGGCCCAGGACAGATGCTGGTTAGGAATCTTTCCCCGGTAAGCCACAACTCGTGGTGATACACAGATTATTAAAAATGGGCTGAATCAAGATGTGAGAGTTGGCCGAGAAGAGGCTAGAACTAATGGGCCAGGCAGTGTTTTAAATGAATACAGTTTCTGTGTAATTATTTCGGGTATGAGCTAACCAGGCACTGGAAACGCAGCCTGCTCCTCCTCTTACAACACACACACACACACACACACACACACACACACACACACACACACACACACACACACACACACACAGAGAGAGAGAGAGAGAGAGAGAGAGAAAGAGAAAGAGAGAGAGAGAGAGAGAGAGAGAGAGAGAGAGAGAGAGAGAGAGAGGACTAGTTAAATGAATGCAAATATGTTATCAAAGGTGGATGTCCCAAGCCAGGTCTGGCCACCTCTCCTCAATAAGCCAGTTAAAAGAGCCAAGTTAAAAGGGGAAAACAGAAAAAGGAGATTTATTTAATGTGGCCACACTGGGAAGAGGGACAAAGGGATTCAGAGAACCCCCCAAGTCACTCTTTGGGTTCCTGCAGTGAAACCAGAGTTTACAAAAAGGCCTAGGATATGGCCTCTAAGTAGTCCTGATAGAGGTGTGGCCCCGCCCACCACTGACCCATCCTTGCCTGAGCTTCCTCACCCCAAAGGTTAGAAAGGTGTGGAATCTCTTTCAGGGAGATAAGAGCCTCTCCTGGCTGCCACCTTCCTGCAGCACAGACGCCTGGGAAAATCCTGTTTATTTGGGGTCATTGTTTCAACAGTCTGATAGGTTGAAGGACACCAGCGTCTCTTTAGAATATCTTCATTTCTGCCAGACTGGCTAAAAACAAACAAACAAACAAACAAAACAAAAAGAAAAACCCATTTCATTAATTAACTACTTTTTTTGAGACAGGGTCTCACGATGTAGTCCTGGCTGTCCTGGAACTCACAATGTAGATCAGGCTGGCCTCAAACTCACAGAGATTCACCTGGCTCTGCATCCCAAGTGCTGGGATTAAAGGTGCGCCCCACTATTCCTGGAGTACAAAGACATTTTTAAAAGATGAAATGGAAAGGCCTGATTCAGCATATAGTTCCTGCATGCTCTCATCTGCTCATTTTCTGAAAGTTAACTTTCAAAATTAACTTTTATATCACAGATTCTGCCCCTGCAATATTGCTACTGGACCGCACCTTCCTATTCAATTTCTTTTGCTATTTTTAATTAATTATTTTACTGTGACTTTTTCTTCTACTCTCTGAGAGGTCATTTTTTTCTGTCTTTCCAGTGGATCAGTGAAAAGTGAGCACTCACTGGTTGTTCAGGCTTCTCCAACCTCCAACCAACCCCTCCCCATCCTTGGGGAAGCCTGCCCCACACTCCCAGGCTGCCAACCCCTCCCCATCCTTGGGGAAGCCTGCCCCACACTCCCAGGCTGCTGGTTCTCTCAATGGTTCCATGCATGTTTTGGGCTTTTTTTGTGTGTCTGGTACTGCTCTTCAAACAGAACGATGAAGAAAGACTTCATATATATATATATATGCTTTATACATTAGTGGTGGAAAAGAAATGCCATATGCCCATGTAAATAAGTAATAACAATACAGGACTGCCGTGGGAAGGCCTGGTGGCTGTCAGGTGACTGTGGAATTCAGTTCTCTGCTGAGCTGAAGAAGGAATAGTGAGAAGCAGCCAGCCAGAGAGCACTAATGAGAGCCCTTCCCTGTGCAAAGTCATGCTTGATATGCTCTAGACGGAAGGCCAGCACCACTGGCATGTGCCTGGCGTGTGAGACTCTGTGACCTGTCTCAACCTGGCTCTCTCACTGAGCAATAGACTATAAGTCTTTGCATTCGTAAATTACGAACCTTGCATTGTTGAACATCTGGATAGTTTGTGATCCTTGGCTTCGTACAGATTTCTGTTGTCTGTGAGTGTTATATTAGTTGAAGTTTCGCTTGGTTTCTTTTTACATCATTTTGAACCTTACAGGGCAGGTCTGCAGGGAGGTCTGACCCACTTAGACTACACTAAGTGCCTTCCCCTGGTGTCTCTTCCCAGTGAACTGTCTCTGTGGATGCCTGTTTAGAATTTGAACTTCCAGGAGCTGGAGAGACACTGGACCATCAAGAGTGCTCGCTGCTCTTCCAGAGGACCAGAGTTTCATTCAAACACTCACATAGGGCAGCTACCAGCCCTCCCAGGACTCCAGCTGCTGGGGATTGGGTGCTTTTGTCAGACCTTTGTGGGCACCCTCACCCGTGTGCACTGGAAGTTAACTGTGGCCGTAGGATGAAATAAATCCTCTTCCCCCAGGTGGCTTTGGGTTTGTGTGTTTTTTTGACAGCAACAGAGGTGCAGATTAAAGCAGTGCACTTTAGTTTTCAGAGGGCCTTTCTCATATGATGTGGGGCTTCTTTACCTCTGTCGATAAGCAATGACAGTTGTCATCAAGGGGGCAGGTTACAAAGACAATGTTTCCCGAGGCACGGGTAATGATGCCGCTGGGTGACCAACAATGGCATCTAGCCACTCAAGGAATCAGCAGCCTTATTTCTTTGTGAATATTTCTTTGGTTTCTTCTCTAGACTGACTGACGAAAACAATAAAAATTGAAACAAGTCAGACACCCCTGACTGGAAAATTCTAAAAATAGCAAGAACACCTGTGTTCAAGTCTGCTTGTTTTCTGTTGTCAAGTGATTCTTGGTGGATAGAAGAACTCGTTCTCTTAATTAGATGTACCAACCTCAAATGATGCTTATCTATTCATTGAAGCCGTTACTAAATGACTTCTACTTGAAATTTTCCTTTGGAACCACTTAAGAAGGTAAATTTGTTAAAATTTTTCTTACACAAAGACTTATTACTGGGCCATGTTGGCCCTACCTGTCTATATTTAGAGACCTGCACAGCTTGTCTGGACCCAGGTAATGACACAGCATGTCTCAAAATGCTACCACCTCCCAGACAGATTTTCCCCCTGTTGGAAAGAGTCGGCTTCCTGAAAACTACCATAGACATTCAGGGTTTTGTTTAATTGGCTGTTTCTGAAAATCCCACATGGGTGGAGTCTGAGAACCTTCCACTCTGATGATGCTCAGGTTCTGCAGAGGACCAGAGACTGCCTCTCTCACTGCCCTGCACAATCATGAAAGGGGACTTATGGTGTGGCTCATGTGATTGGAACCTGGGAGCTCCAACGACAGCCGTCTTCAGGACAGGGAGGTGGAGAATTTAGTAACTGCTTACTCCAAGAAGCTGGACAAGAGACGCCAAGAAGAGAGCCCAGCTGAGCATGGCAGTGCTCATCTTGGGTCCTAGCACTCAGAGGCAGAGGCAGATCCAGCTCTGTGAGTTTCTGGCCAGCCTTGGCTGGTGGCCGCAGGCCTGGAATTCCCCGGAGAGTTGCTGGAATGGGTCTGTGGGAAGCTGATGACACTGCCTGACAACCGAGGACCACAGAGGATCAGAGGATGGCAGCAGCAGCAACACTTCTCTCTCTCTCTCTCTCTCTCTCTCTCTCTCTTTTGGTAATGTGTGAGTGTGCTTATGTGTATTCACACCTGGATGCGGATGAGTGTATGGGTGTGTTCCAGAGATCAACTTCACATAGTGTTCCTCAGGTACTGTCCACTCTGCTCCTTGAGATAGGATCTCCCGCTGAAGCAGAACTCGCCGGCAAGGCTGGATTAACTGTCCAACCAAGCCTCAGAGATGAGCCTGTCTGTTTCCTCAGTGCCAGGATCCATAGGTGCCACCATTGCCTGGCTCACATCAGCTTTTTCACATGGGTTCTGGGGTGTTTGAACTCCGGTCCTCACACTTGTGTGATAAGCATTTTACCGACAAGCTGCCCCTGCCACTCCCCGGTACACACTTGTTCTAGAAGAGTGGAGATGCCCTGCATGGCTCTCTTCTTCCGTGTCTGTCCCTCCTGGACCCTAGCCTACTGCCCGGCACGGCTCATGTTTTAGGCTGCTCTTTCCTTTGTCCCACAGGTCAGCACTCTTGGGAGAAGTCATTCACTGGTGACTTTGCTCCCCCAGACAGAGGCTGATGAGCAAGGTTGACCTCCCACTTCTGGCCACGGCCTTCACCCAATGTCATAGGAGTCACCTACTGTTGTCAGGTGGTGACTTTGCTCTCACGAGTTTGAAGTGCTCTGAGCCAGAGCAATTCATCTGACTTTCCAAACTCCCAAACAAAGGCACCAAGTCTCAAGGCCACTTGAGAGACGTGGCCAAGCCAGCGAAAAGAAGGCTGGTGGCGATGCTGATGTGTGAGTGTTTTTAACTGAAGAGATCACTCGAGGGAATACTTTCCTAAATGCATCTGCTGTGCTCAAGGTCACATGATGTGCATGTCTGGCACCTGTGAGCTTAGACCCTAAAAGGGTCATCTAGACATGAAGTTGAACATGAAGCTTTTGTACACAGTGAGCTGTTACCTACCGCAGGATAACCAATTTTCTATTGCTGTGTAACAAACCCTTTAAAAGAGTATATTAAAATTTTTATTTTTCAATTGACCTGTACATATCGGACATCCTTATGGCCTTTTCAAACATTTTTAGTTTTGATCGGTGCTCTCCCACGCCTTCCCACCGCCTACCTCCCCACGCCTCCCCACTTTCATCCTTCTCCCCCACTTTTATATTCCGCGTGATCTATACACCCGCTGTGGTGACCCCTCTTGGTTGTCTACTTGAACAACTGGGATTGGCTGAAACCCAAGCGGCTGGGCACACCTATGAGGGATTTTCCTGACTGGGTCGTCAGAGGTGAGAAGATGCCTTCCCCATAAGGTAAAAGATGGGTGAAAGAAGATGGGTTCCTGAAGACTGGAGGACAAGGGAGAATGACTGGTGTGCCCAGCGGCCCAGAGAGCACAGCTGGGCTTAGTCAAGGAGCCCTGTGCTGTCTACTCCAGGATTTTGGAGTAGGCTGTGGGCAGGTGCTTCCCAGTCTCCTCTTTCCAGACAGAAGTGATAGTTGTTTTATCTTGATACTGATTTTTTATTGTAAGCCCAATGTGTATGTGGGGATGGGAGAGGGAGGGGCTTTTTGTCTTTTAGATTAGCAGGTCTCTGGATCAAGAGGAGCTTCTGCTGGAGTTGATGGAAACCAAACGATACAGGGCTTCGGCGCTGGTGACTGATTAGGCGGTGATGGTTGGTGGTAGCCATCAACTTGACAAAATCTAAAATCACTTGGGAGACTATCCTAGGGTGGTTTGATTGAGAAATGTCCCCAATGGGCTCATGTCCCCCAGTTTGGGAAGGTTTAGGGTTTCTATGGCTATGAAGAGATAACATGACCTTGGCAACTCTTCTAAAGGAAAACATTTAATTGTGATGGCTTGCTTACAGTTCGGAGGCTCCACCCATTATCATCATTGGTGGGACATGGTGGTGTATAGACAGACATGGTGCTGGAGAGGTGGCTGAGAGTTCTACATACTGCAGGCAACAGGAAGTGAACCATCTTACTGGGCATGGTTTGAGCATAGATGAGACCTCAAAGCCCACCTCCACAGTGACACACTTTCTCCAATAAGACTACACCTGCTCCCACAAGGTCACACCATCCCATTAGTGCCACTCCCTTTGGGGGCCATTTTCTTTCAAACCCCCACAGGAGGTTATAGAACCTTTAGACTGTACAGCCTTGCTGGAGGAACTATGTCAGAGTGGAAATGAGTGTTAATGTCAATATCTTACTTCTGCCCTCCCTCCCTGCTTCCTGCGTGCAGAGGAAATGTGGTCAGCTTCTGCTCCTGCCGCCATGGCATGCCTTCACTGCCATTATGGGCTCCCCCTCTGGAACCATAGACTAAGCTAAGGAATTTCTAAGTTCCTTTTAGTCATGAATTTATCACAGCAATAGAAAGGTAGACTAATACATGCCTGTAGGGGATTGTCTGTGAATTGGTGTTAAATGACTCAGCAGAGGACCCTGGGCTGTATAAAATGGGGAAAGTTCAGTGAGCAGTAGGAAGTACTCAGTTATCTCTTTCTTGACTGGGATCTGATTGGCTGTTTCAAGTTACTATTGCCATGACTTCCCACAGTGAACTGGGAGTCTGAACTTTCCCCCTTAAGTTGCCTTTGTCAGGGATTTTTATCACAGCACCAGGAGAAGAAACGAAGGAAGATGACTCCTTTGTTCTTAGGGAGAAGGTGGTCCTTGCGGACAGAGCTGTTGGTTTGTCATGATTCTCTCTGTTTCTGTGTTGATTCCTCTACTTGGAGTATTCTTTTCTGCCCTAGTGATTCTGGCTTGGCTGTGTGGTTTTCTTGGGGGAAATGTGAGTGGATGTTTACATGATCATCCAAGGAGAAGCATTCATGGAGCTGTTTGGACTGGGTGTGTATACCAAACCTTGGTCTTCCACCCCTTCTATGAGAATCACATGCCTGGAATCTAGAATGTGAGGAAGTGTCCGTGACACAAAGCCCAAAAGATGACCATAGACAGGCCCAGTATGATCACAAGTCCTCTCCAACCTCAGAGAGCAAAAGGTAAATGTTTATTCCTGTGAGACACTGAGGTTTGGGGGTTGTTTGTTTCTGCAGCCAATGCTAGCTCTTATAAAATATACAAGGCAAGAGAGAAGGAATCACACATGAAACAGAAGTAGGAATATTTTATGCAGGTCAACTAGATTGCACACAGGACTGAGTTGTGTTTAAGTCTAGTGTTTGCTGCACGTAACGCTGGAATTGTCTAAGGAAGAAGGTGGAAGGGTTAGAGTGAGAATTCTACTGGTTTTTGTACCTGAAATACAGGTTAATATTTTAAAAATCGAAGATAACATTTTCAGAGTTAGTCGCTGACTTAAAAGCCAAGAGCACACTTATCATGATGGAGTTGACATGATTGGCCAGAGGAAGGTGTATTGCCAGTGTTTCTGGAAGCCAGACGTGTCTTCATGCGTGTTCCATGCAGAATTTCCATTTGTAACTAAGAGACATGACATCAAGCGGCAGTGATGACATTCTTTGGGTACTTCAAAGATGAAGTGCCGTGTTTTCCAGATCTGACTACAGACAAAACATTTCAATGAAAAATATAAAATTTGACCTCAGATCTGTTGGAAGATGCCTAACGGACTGCTGACTAAACGCTGTTAAAGTAATTAGGTTTAACTGCACAAGGTAGCCGACTCACTAGATGAGTTAAGCTGAACAATGGAAAATTAAAAATCAGCTGGAAATGTTGGTAGAAAATGAAATTAACTGTGAATGTGCCATGTGGTTATTTGATACAAACTCTTAGTTGCTATTAGTGCCATAAAAAACAGAGCAAACAACAACAACAACAAAACAAATCTCTTCACTAGATCTCAGCCTGAGTGCTCATTGTTTTTTAAATGAATAAAATACTTTTTAAGATCTAGAGAAAATATCTTTTCTGTATTAAGATCGACTATATGGAATATACATTAAGATGACATTCTGATAAAAATAAATAAATAAAAAACCAGCCAGGGGGCTGAAGAGATGGCTCAGCCGTAGAGAACACTTGCTGCTTTTGTGGAGGGCCTATGTTCAGTTGCTAGCATCCACCTGGTGACTGATAAATGTCTCTCTTGTTCCTGGGGACCTTGTATCCTTCCTGTGGTCACCAGGCATGCATGAGGTGCACACACATACATGCAGGCAAGCGTGAATACCTTTAGAATAAAAATAAGTAAATCTTTTTTAAAGAAAGAGGTCAGCCAGGTGTAGTGGTGAACACCTGTGATCCCTAGTGCTCAGGAGGTTGAGACAGAAGGTTTATGACTTTTAACTTAAAAAGAAATTGAAACAATAAAAGGAAAACGTCTGCAGGGTTATGGAGAAGCACTAGAAGTCACTTCAGTTGAAGATGGTTAAGTAAACTGAGCGGTACGTGATAACCTTCATTTTTTTTGTGTGTGCATTGATGTGTGTGGTACATGCACACACGTGTGCACTGGGGATTTGAACACGAGTCCTCATGCTTGCATAGCAAGCACTCTTATTCTCTGAGCCACCATCCTAGCCTTGAATATTTTTTTTCAGTAATATCTGAACATGAAAATATTACCAGTGTGTAGGGATAGTTTGTCCTCTTGGATGCGAGGGGTGGGGGTGGGAGGAAGAGACAAAACAAGAAACAAACAAACGAAATACACAAAATAATTATTCAAGAACAACAGTGGTTCAGCCAGACCTAGTAGCATATGCCTTGCAATCCCAGTAACCCCAGAGACCAAGGCAGGAAGATCGTAAGTTCAAGACCTGCCTGAGCTACAGGGTGAGTTCAAGGCCAGCCCAGTTAGTTTAGTGAGACCCTGCTTTAAAATGAAAAGCAGGGTCCAGGGATGAAGCTTGGCAATAGGGTGCTTGCCTGGCTTGTGCAAATCCCAGAGTTCAGAGCTTTGAGGGCCGAGTTCTTGCCTCTCGGATTTACAGTGCTTATTTTCTCGCTGGGAGACAAGGTGTCAGCAGAAAATTGAGCTTGAAACCTTGCTGTCATTGCTACTTTGTGCAGACCATTAGAAGTCTTAACTGGACAGCAATGGAAAGAATCTGTCACAGCCAACATCACAGGCCTGTGGTTTATTGTCAAAGCTCGTTTAGTGTGTTCCTGGCTCTTCGAGTTACTTCAGCTCTACTGAATTTGTTTGGTTTATAGAAGAAATAGAAAAATTACAGGCTAGGAGATGAACCAATTTCAAGTAAACAGGTCAACAACTGTGGCGGCGGACAGCATATCAGTCACTTTTCTTGTCCCAGTGAATGAACACCTGGTGGGAAACTGTTTAAGAGGCAGGGGTTATTCTGGGATGTAGTCATCATGATGAGGAAGGATTAGCACGGGCATTGCTGGCTGTGGCGGCAAGTGTGTGAGCTTGCTTGCTCACATCTAGGCGGATCAGAAAGCAGAGAAAGGGAGACCAAGGGTGGCATTCAGTCCATTGCTCCTTTTTTTTTTCTTCCCACCAGGATGTCACCTACAGTCAAGGACCTTTAAAAAACAACCCATAAAAGCAAATACAGTATAGATTTTTGTTTGTTTGTTAATGCTGTAGATAACTGAAACATCAAGACAGCCTTGTGATCTCAGTGATTTTACAAATGGTCAAAGACTATATAAAGCTATTTCTCTCAGATTTATTTATTCATTTATTTATATATTTTGTTTGTTTGTTTGTTTTTGAAGACAGGGTTTCTCTGTAGCTTTGATGCCTGTCCTGGAACTAGCTCTTGTAGACCAGGATGGCCGTGAACTCACAGAGATCCGCCTAACTCTGCTTCCTGAGTGCTGGGATTAAAGGCGTGCACAGCTGCTGCTGCTGCCGCCGCCGCCACCACCACCACCACCACCTGGCTCAGATTTATTTTTATCTAGATGTGTATGTGTCTGCCTTGTGAGTATAGGCCGTGCGTGCATGAGAACCTGCAGAGGTCAGAAGAGAACATCAGCTGCTCTGGGACTGGAGTCCCCGACACTGGCGTTAGGAACCAAACTCAGGTCCTCTGGAAGAACGACAAGCATTCTTATCCAACGAGCCAACACTTCAGGGCCCAAAGGTGTAAAACATGCAAGCCTGGTGCCTGAGGAGGCCAGAAGAGAGTGTAGCCGCCCCTGGAGCTGCAGTTATGGATGGCTGTGAGCCACCATGTGGGTGCTGGGAACTGAACCTGGGTCTTCCGCACAGCCGCAGGCACTTTTAACCCCGGAGCTATGTCCTCAGCGCCTAAGGTTATTTTTAAAGCTCTCCTTTGCATCATTATAACAGTGGTTCCAGGTCTAACTACATTTCAGTCTGAAAAGTTTTAAGCATTTCTGCAGCACTTTTGCCCACAGAAAGGAGAAGAATCTAACTTCATAGACCTGGGATGCCGAGTGCTGCTCTGAAGTCGCGCTCACGAGCGGAACGTGGTAAGTTTTTAGCCTAGGGAAGATGAAGCCCCTCCGTGATGATGCGATGCCAATGTGCTGCCCCACACAGCAGGAGGAAGGCGGGCATAGGGTCTTGGTTGGTCAGCACTCAGCCAGAATGAGGCCTTTAAACGAAACCAACTCCCGAGTAGTCGTCTGTGGGCGCTGCTTTCCTCTGTCAAAACGAAATTAGGCGATGAATTTGTAAAGGGAGAATGTCTGCTTTGCCATTTTAGTCCAAGATGGGGCACACCCACTGCTTTATGTGGCAGGACTAATTAATTATTTAACTTGTGCCTAGGAAGCAAAAGATGAGGAAAGTCTAAGGTCCTAAAATTCCTTTCAGCCCCAACAACCCAAGGACTTACCACCGGCCCCCTTTTCCTAAAGGCTCCACCCTCTCTGTATAGAGCACCCGGTGAACCAAGTCTTTACACGTGGATGGGCCTTTGGCATGCATAGAGATCCATATGGCGGGGGCTGGGCAGATGGCTCAGCAGTTAGCGTGCTCAGTGCTCTTTCCGAGGACCGGGTTCAGCTCTCAGTGTCCACATTGTGGCTGACAGTTCCAGGGGATCCAATGACCTCTTCTGGCCTCCAAGGGCCCTTAGTGCATGTGAACCCACACAGTCATACACATACATACATAGATAAAAATAACACATCTTCAAAAAGACGACACGCTACAGCAGACCCCATGATGGTTGTTCTAGGCTGTCCACTTGACCAGGTGGATTTGGCATCAACTAAGAGATAAGTTGCCAAGCATACTTGGGAGAGACTTTGGAGCAGGTTATTTGAAGTGGGAAGACCCACCCCAAATGTGGGTGGCACCTCCTGCGGCAACCCAGATGGGAAGACTGGGGGGACTTTGGCTTTTTGCCTTTTTGTCCTTCATACTCGCTGTGAGTTCACCTGCTTCCTTGCTGCCACAAGGGCTGCTGCATTCCCTCACTGGGACTGGAACTCAGCCTCTTCCGGCTTCCCATGGAGAGCAGAGCTAGTGGCTTTCTAGGCATCTTCCAGGCCTAGGGTACCAAGTAAAGACTTCTGAGATGCCTCGTCTCGTGAGCTGAGACGCTATGGGGCTCTCGGCCCCTCCAGGATGCAGCCAGACATGGTCGGACCACTCGGACATTACTGTATAATCCAAAGACTAACAACTCTCTTTTTAATACACAGTGATTCCATCCGACCACGCTTTTCACCGACATTCGTCCCTTTCATTGGTTTATCAGGATGGGTGGCCTAGGGTAGCAAAATCCTGGACTTCCGTCCTAAAACTCTGGTTACTGGAAAGTTCAGTACGTCCATATATTCTGTGGTCTTGATCTCATGGGAGGGTGGCGCAGTGTACAGATCATCTAGGGCAAGCGGTTCTCAACCTGTGGGTCATGACCCCTTTGGCAAACCTCTATCTCCAAAAGTATTTACATTACAATTTATAACAGTAGTAAAAATTACAGTTATGAAGTAGCAATGAAGATAATTTCCTGGCTGGGGGGGGTCACCACAGTGTGAAAGACTGTATTAAAGGGTCGCAGCACTAGGAAGGCTGGGAACCCTAGTCTAGGTGGTGACTGTTTCTGTAGGATGTTTTAAGGAGGAGCTCACGTCTCTTTCCAGGCAGCATTTCTCAGAGGACTGGATGGTCACATTCAGGCTGCCTCTGAATGAGAAAGAGTGGAGTTAATACCTCCCAGGCCACTCCTGTCTGTCTTTCCCTGGGGAGCATAGAGGCTCCCCCTCCCCCACCACTCTCTTTTCTTTCCCCAGGAACAGGAAGCAGGGCACTTGGAGGGAACAAACAAACCTGCTTGTGCAATAGCTGGGCCAGCGCTGTGCTCTAAGGTTTCTGCCTGAATTAAAGGCGAGGCCACTGGCTAGGTTATAAAAGGATGTGCTGGGAGATCAAATGGAGCATTTGTATAGACCCTTATTCAAAATGGACACAAATGCATTGACTCTTCAGAATTATGGGTGAATCAAAGGAAAATTACATCCAAGAAGATGAAGCAGAGCCTGCAGTCTGACCACGCATGGAGCAGAGACGCAACTTTGAAGCTTCCGGCCGGGTGTGCCAAAGAGCCAGATGTGGCAGGTGGAATTGTAGCAACCCAGCATCTGGAGAGGATAAATCTGTCCCACAGAAACTCGGAGCTGCACAAGGAGGTGGTGAGAACGGCTGGTTGAAAATGCAGTTTTGAAAGAAAAATCGCTTTGAAGAACATACGACATCCCTTAAAAAAAAAAAATAAAAGTAGGTCTAGGTTCAGTTGCTGTATTTATTGGGGCTGGTGTGAAGGGATTGGATACAGCGGTTCTTCAAGTTCCTCGGATTTCCATCTCAAACTCTGTCAGCGAGAAAGAGGGGTTGTGTCTGTTAGAACCCAGATCAGCGGCTGCTCAGGTCAGGTCCATCTCTGAGGTGTCTTCCGCTTTCCTTCTCGCTCCTCCTGGATACAGCAGCTCCCCACCCACACCCTACCTCTCCTCACTCCCCACCCCCTGCAGTGTCTCTGGCTTCCAGACTCCAAGCCAGGAGGGGCTACTGGTGACACACTCAGATGAGGATGGGCTTTAAATAGCTAAATGGCCTCTTTTTCCACCTCCTCCACATCATACATTCCTTTCTTCAGAGACCTCACCCCTTCTGCCTGCCCCTGCGGGTTATACTATGAACTTGTAGTATGGAACCCCCTCTGCCACTGAAGCCTATAAGAGCCCCACCCTGCTCTGTCAAGTGCACCTAACTCTCCTTGAAGCTCCCGCCTGTGTCGTCTTGCGTTAATACCTCTTCTAATAACTTTCTTATCCAAAAGCAGCCCGGCTCAGTGTCCTCCTCCAATTCCACAACCAGGGACTTCCAGCACCATGGTGGGAGGGGACAGAAGATGAGTGATAGGGGCTGGCATAAGGTCACCTTGTGTCGTCAGATATGTGGATATATATGATGTATGTCAGATTGTGGATATATATGATGTATGTCAGATATGTGGATATATATGATGTATATATATGGATATATGTGATGTATGTCAGATTGTGGATATATATGATGTTTGTCAGATATGTGGCTATATATGATGTATGTATATGGATATATATGATGTATGTCAGATTGTGGATATATATGATGTATGTATATGGATATATATGATGTTTGTCAGATTGTGGATATATATGATGTATGTATATGGATATATATGATGTTTGTCAGATTGTGGATATATATGATGTATGTATATGGATATGTATGATGTATGTCAGATTGTGGATATATATGATGTATATACATGGATATATATGATGTATGTCAGATTGTGGATATATATGATGTATGTCAGATTGTGGATATATATATGATGTATATATATGGATATATATGATGTTTGTCAGATATGTGGATATGTATGATATATGTTGCATTCATACGGAGAGAGATACTCCCACAAGCCTGCAACAAGAGCCCTATTTAGTCACTCTCCAGGATGGACAGGAGCTTTCTGTGTGGTTTTGTTCCCTAGGCTGTCTTAATCCGTCCCTGTTAGGTTTTAGTGAGGGAGAGGAAAGAAGGAGGAGAGAAAGAGCTGCACCATCCTTTGGACAAGAGGTCTACTAGAGCAGATAGCATGGACATGACGTCTGGTGTAGAGTTTCAGGCTCCAGAGACAAAGCAAGGTGTCTTCTTTGGAAGGCTTCTGAGGGAAGAGAAGCTTCACATGGCGAGCAAGCAGGCTTAGTTAACGTGTGCCCTACGCTATGTGACTGAGGTAGGGAAGAGGGCATGAGTGACTTGGACTATGTGAGGGAGGCCCCTCTTTCCTGGGTAGGGGAGTGGGGCTTGGATAGCATGTGACACTTGGAGTGTGTCTTTGGCCCCAAGATGGCAAAGGGCTGCGTATATTCTTGTCCTTCTTGCAGCCCTCTCTGTTTAGAGTCCAGAGGGCCTGGATCCTCCGCCAGACTGAGAATCATCATCACTGTTTATATCAGCACAGAGTCATGCTGGCCCCAGAACAGGTGCCATAGACATGAGAGACCTCACCCCAATGTGGGGCAGCTCTACCCACGTCACCAATACACATCTGTGTGTGTCTCTGTCTTCTGGTTTGAAGGGACCTTGGAGATGATCGAGCTAAACTTATCACACTGTGATCTGAATCTGAGAAAAAGCAAGGAGATTTGTGTGGTGAGAGGGTGGCCCAGTTAGGATGGAGTTGGGGTGGGGTCACAGGTCCCTGTCCCTCGAGTGCTCATATTCTTACCTGTGCTTGTCTCAACCCAAAGATCCCATGATGCTTTGCTCTTCACAGCCGCCACCTCCAGGGGGAGGTGCTATGAAGATGGGCACATTGTGACTTTAGCTCTGAGATGATCTCTTACGGTCTGTACTGACAGCACAGGCTTTCCATCCAGGTTTATTAGATGAAGGCAGGACTTGAGGCCTGATGCTGGGGGAGGGCTAGGTTAATATGAAGAAGGCTCCCTCAGGAAATCTCTGGGGTGTGAGAGTGAGCATTTGGAATCCTTAGGGAGATCCTGAGGGCAGAGTTAAACTGATAAGGTATGCACGCAGGCAGGCAGGCACGCAGGCACGTGAAGCCTGTCCTGCCAGGTGAGAGCTCACTGCCGATTAGCTATGTCCTACAATCATCTGAAAAGAGGAAGTATTTAGATCAGAAAGGCCCACTGGTGTCTTTGTGAGGAAGTGTTTTGATTATTAATTGATGTAGAAAGGCCTAGCCCACT
Source organism: Ondatra zibethicus (assembly GCA_004026605.1). Classification (NCBI taxonomy): domain Eukaryota; kingdom Metazoa; phylum Chordata; class Mammalia; order Rodentia; family Cricetidae; genus Ondatra; species Ondatra zibethicus. The sequence goes on from PVIU01005150.1 coordinate 47,570, forward strand.
GAGGCGGCCCCATTCCCCAGGCAGGTGGTCTTGAACTATATAAGAAAGCTAGTTTAGTGTAAGCCTGCTACCCAGCAAACCTCCTTCTCCTCCATGGTTCCTGCTGCACTCTTGGATGTTAAGTGAGAGGTAATGCTATGTGGAGGAACAAATGGGACTACCTTCAAATTTCTACATGAGTTCCTGCCTTGATTTCCCAGAAATGAGGGACTGTAACCTGGAATTGAAAGTCAAATAAGCCCTTTTCTCCCCTGTGTTGTTTTTATTAGGATATTTTAATTACAGCAGAAATGAAAGTAGAACAAAGTCCTATTCCTTGTATGGATTAAAGCTAACCATGAGAGAAGAGCCCCGCAGTGGGTGCGTGAGGGTCCCAGATGGTGAAGGCTGCTGACCCTGCCCTCTGTGAGGCCCTAGTTCCCTTTTACTCTTCCAGTTCTGATCTCACTGGGTGGCTGCTGTGAAGGCCCAAAAATGTGAGCCTATTTCTACCTTGACCAAAGGTCAGAGAGTTGGAACTTATCTCTATTCCTTCAAGGTTATTGTGTTTCTACCTCAAACAAAGGTCCCACCCAGAATTAGGTCAGAGAGTTCTGCTCTCTCAAGGTTATTGTCAACAGGTGTAGCTAATAGCCAGACCTTGTCTTTCAGGAACAGAGAAGTTCCTGAAGATACATTTCTACCTCAAACAAAAGTCTAAGGATCCAACTAAGTTCCAGTTCCCTTAAGGAGATAACATTGGATTCCACTCAGGGAGTGGTTTGCCCACAGAATGTTTTGGTCTAGGGTATGAGCGTGACTTGTTTTGTTCTAGCAATAGAATGCTTAACTAGGGATGTAGCCTGCGACCTTCATCTGGTCTATTCATTTCCTTGTATCATGTTAACACAGTTGTTTTTTTTTTTTTGTTTTTGTTTTTTTATCTTACTCCTACCTCTTGGGATCAGGGTATGTTAAGCAATTGGAAATTAAATGCAGGCGATTTCAGTATTCACTGGAACTCCCTCCTGGTACTAGTCTATGGTTTCTGTCTTATTATTTTCACGTCTTCGCACTCTTTACTTATATTTTTAATCCCCATGCCCCTACTCTGGCAAGCGGTATTTTTGTCAAGGCTGGGCCCTGACAGGCGGCCACTCTTCTGCTCTGCAGGACCATAAGACGGAGCGTTCAGGAGTTTAAGATGCCTGCTCCCAGGCAGGATGGAAACCTAGTTACCTGCCATCCAGGTTCATGTCGGTGCCTCCCTTAGCTTTCAGGGGTGATGAGGTTACTAGGATGGTGTCTCCGACAAGGAAGATCTGGGCACAGGTGGTGGGGTTGATAACCTGACCCTGCCTCTGAAGGAACAACTCAGATGAAAGGGATGATGGATGTGGGGGTGATAATGGCTACAAATGTCCCCACACAGTGAAGCTGTCATAAATGTCACAGACAAGGGTGACTGCTGTCAAGTGGCAGTGTGACAGACATGGTGACATGGGAGGAAGACGGTACTCTCGGGTATCAGCAGCAATGCCCTCCACATTAACATCCTTCCTGAACCTGATCTCGGGGCTCCCAGAGGCTGCCTGTCACTGTGACCAAGATGAAAGTCTTCCCTGCTGGACCGAAGCTGGCTCATTCTGCAGCACCAATAAGGAACAAGCCAGACTTCTCCCAGCACAGACACACTATGTGTTTGGGCAAAACCTGCTCAAGTATAACATATATTTAGCTCTGGGGAAGGAGACAATTCCTACCACATGTGTAGGAACAGAGGCTCGCAGGCTTATGAGTTAAACCCCTGCCTCTTTTTCCTCCGGGGACAGCCTTGACTCTCCGTTCTATACACCCCAAGGAGCCAGTTGGGTACCACTTCCCAAGCGTTGCCTGCTCTACATTCCCAGGGTGCTGGTTGTGCACTCACATCTCAAGCATCCAGGGCTGTACAGTTAGCCTGTGCCAGCATCCATATCTTGCCTTGGGTCAAATCTTACTAACTAGAAGGTGGACTCAGGCTACCTTGGTATTATCTTATGGGGTAGGGGGTCTTTAAATCTAAGGAGACATTGTCCCGCTTCCATCTGTGTAACTTCCTCCACTACCTCGGAGCTAAGATGTTTGTGAGACCAAACCCTTGCTCACTACTAGTCCATGTTCTGAGGTGGATGTTCAGTAGGCTCTTGCCTTTGGTTAAGTGTTTCTACAGGCATCATCTTAGGAGCTAATTTAAAGGGGATAAATTCCTAGCTTTATTGACTTTCAAGTGTTAGAACTGTTGTACTGGTTGGCTCTGGGTATCTGCATTTTGGAAATGTACTGGGGAATTTGAGCTCTGACTAGGAACCCTGCAAAGTTATTTTGGATGCTTCCTACTGCTTATGAGGAACTCAGCCTATTAGTGCCTGAATTACGTGTGGATAATTGCTACACACTATGATGTCACTTTAGCTACCCACTAAAGCACATTCTGTACTTAGAAATGACTTAGTATTTTTGTGTTCAGCAGCCATTAATGCTTTTAACTGTCTTTGTTTATGCTGGGCAGTGGCAGTGCACGCCTTTAGTCCCAGCACTTGGGAGGCAGAGGTAGGTGGATCTCTGTGAGTTCAAGGCCAACCTGGTCTACAAGAGCTAGTTCCAGGATACTTAGGGTTGCTACACAGAGAAACCCTGTCTCGAAAAACACACGCTCAAAAAAAAAATCTTTGTTTATTTATTCATATTCCATTGTATTCTGACAAGGCTTTGGAATATTTTTGTTAGACAACTTCTCTGCACATGAATTAAGAAAGTGTTTTTTTGAGTGTTAGCGATCTTCTTCTGGACCAACGTCTCATCTTCCTTTGATTCTCTGCTAGGGACAGCTGTGGCCTAGGCTGTGGGTTGTTGTAACAGGAGCCTGCAGACTGGGGAGGCTGTGACAGTCTTTCAGGAGAATTTGACTAAGCCATTGGAGAGTCAGTGCAGGGGCAGCCATTAAGAGTGTAAATGAGCTCCTTGTCCTGTCAATGTCCCTCACACATAAGGGCTGGCATGCTTGTATTTCTTCTTAGTGGTAGGACAGGTCTCCACAGAGAACCAGTCTTCCAGAATCCCATCTGACTTTGTTTCCTGGAATACCACTTTTAAGGGGAGAAGGGAAATTACCGTTTATGGTTAAGGACTTCAGAAGGGGATGTGTTTTAGTTTAAGTCCTTGTCTAAACATGAAAGAACTGTTGAAGAGGGAAAACCGTGGGGTGGGGGACCAAGCTAAGGTTACAACAGGGAACATAAACACCCCGAGGAGTCAGCAGAAAGTGACCTCCTCAGTTCCGTAGCACACAGGACATCTCTCTGCTTTAGACCCAATGAGCACAATGGACAGCATAGGCGGCCCTCTGAACGTAGATGGTTAATTGCCAGGGGCACTGGCTGTCAGTGTATAGAGAGCTGAAGGTCCCTATGCTCTTCATTGAATTTGAATTCGGTCGCTGTTTTCATCTTCTAGGCCCAGCTCACATAGACAGGGACGCGACTCTCGCGTCTCCTCCTTGCTTCAGCTGACTGATTTCTCAGAGGCACTGCTAAAGACAGCGTTACAAGAACACAAGGATGACTTGTTAATTGTGATTATTACGATTATATGAACTTCCTGATCATTTGCTGTTCTTCCCTTACGTGTGGGGAAGGAAGTTCACCGTCATGCTGGAGAAGTCACGGTGGCAGGCGTGTGAGCAGCTGGTCACATGGCATCCACAGTCAGGAAGCAGAGAGAGGTGAACGCTGGTTCTCAGCTCACTGCCTCCTCTTTATTTAGCTCAGGACAGCTCGTAGAATATGTGTCAGGGTTTCCATTGCTGTGAGGAGACACCATGACTATAGCAACTCTTATAAAGGAGACATTTAACTGGGGTGGCTTGCTGACAGGTCCAGTCCATCATCATGACAGGGAGCATGGCCGCGTGCAGGTGGCTGTGCTGCTGGAGCTGAGAGTCCTACATCTTGCAGGCAACAGGAAGTCAAACAAAAGTCACACTGAGGGAACTGGAGCAGAAGAGACCCTCAAGCCCACCCCAACGGTGACACACTTTCTCCAGCAGGCCACGCCTTCTAATAATGCCACTCCTTTTGGGGGCCGTTTTCTTGCAAACCACCACAGAGTAGTACAGCCCATATTTAGGGTGTGTCTTCCTGCCTCTATTAACCCAATCTAGAATCTCCCTCACAGATTTTTGAGGTTTGTCTCCTATGTGGGTCTAGGTTCCATCAAACTGACAGTCAATAGTAACTGCCACAACTTCCAAAACACCAATATATTGAAAAATATATGTAATGACTGAACTCAGCGTGAGTGCAGGTCACCTGCCTGTCATCCCAAGAAGCTTTTGTGGACCACAAGAGTCTCAGGGCATAGTTTGAAACCGCAGGCTGTGGCCCTACTCAGAGGTTAAGAGGCCAGTTTGGCAGCAAGCCATAAGCGCGCTTGGGAAGGGATGGAAGGAAGGAAAGAGAATTGTGCTTTGTCTCTCAGAAAGCAATGGTCCAGGGTAAACGATTACCCTCCTGCCAGGAGCATCTCTGAGTTCATGCAGGAAAACCCGTCTCAGGCTCCGAGAGTCTTTGTCTAGACTCCCATCCATAATTAGGCCACAGGGTCATTGTTCCAGGTGTCGTGGGCTGCGTAACGTAACTTTACCAAGCCAGCTTGCCAGGAGAATTTCAAAACATGGTCAAAGTAGCATTACCATTCTAGCTAGTTTTACTTTGTAATTAAAGTTACACATCCTTAAAGAGTTGTGTCTCAAGTGCCCCTCCATATCTGTCACCTGTAATTCCTTGCTTCTGGTATGTGGTGGTGGGGGTGCATGTGTGTGTGTGGGTGCACATCCATGTGTGTGTGGAGAGGGCGCACACGGCACATTTGGGAGTGCTGGTCAGGCCAGATGTCAACATCAGTTGTCTTTTTCTATCACTCTTCACCTTCTGTTTTCAGACAGGGTCTCCCATCAAACTGGGGTTCACCAGTGGGTTAGAATGGCCGGCTACTGAACTCCAAGAGCTGTGTGTTTCAGTGTATGGTCACTCAAATCTTTGACTCTGGAGTTACAGATGTGTGCTGCAATTCGTGGCTTTTCTGTGGGTGCTGGTGAACCACACACAGGTCCTCGCGACTGCACCATTAACCACCAACCTTACTCCCCAGCCCCTGGTTTCAGTTCTTGAAGCTGAGTGAGGTATTTTCCTCACAAATCGTAGAACACAGCTTCAACTCGTGATGCTTCCATTGCCTGTGTCCTCTGGAGCATGACTGCTGCCCCTGGGCCCTCACTCCCTCACCTCACCCCTGCTTCTGGTCCTCAGACTCGCAGTTACCCTGTGGACTTGGTTATGCATTCTTCTCTCATTGGAGCAGGGGCCCAAGCAGAGGTGTCGTGTGACTTCCCTCTTCAGAGGCTCCTGGTCTATATCATAGGGCAGTTGGCTATCTGTCACCATCGTGACCATTCCCTCCCTCTCCTCCAGCACTGGACACACTGTTTTTAGAATCTAGTCTTTTTGACTTTCTAGAAGATTTACTCGCTGGGCGATGGTGGCACACGCCTTTAATCCCAGCACTCAGGAGGCAGAGGCAGGCGGATCTCTGTGAGTTCAAGACCAGTCTGGTCTGCAGGAGCTAGTTCCAGGACAGGCTCCAAAGCTACAGAGAAACTCTGTCTCGAAAAACCAAATAAAAAAGAAAAAATTAATTGTGTATAGAAGTGTTTTGGGGCAGGGCATGCGCTCACATGTGTACAGGTGCCCAGAGAGCCCAGAGAGGGTGTCGGATGCTCAGGAGCTGGACTTCCATGTGGTTGTGAGCTGCCTGGCGTGTGTGAGGAGAATCACACTCAGGTCCTCTGCAAGAGCAGTCTGCATTCAGCCCCAGAGCTGTCCCTCCAGCTCCCGGAGGTCCAGTCTTCCTTTTCCTTTAGACTCTTTCATTCTGGAACATTCTTCAGTAATTACCTGGGTGGGGTGTAGGTGGACTCAGTTCACTGATACCCTGCCTGCTTGAAGGAGTCCTCCTTTTACTTTGATGCCTGACTTACAGTTTCATTTGGACATCTGAGTCTAGGTTGGAAATCATTTTCCTTTATCACGTGAAGATGATGTCTCCAGTGTCTCCCAGCCTCCAGGGTGGTTTGGTGCCCTCTGGGATCCCTGGTGTTCTCTGTAAAAGGGTTCATTGTTGTGGTGCTGGTGTTTCACCTGCTGCACCCCGTGTCTCTTACTCTTCCCTAGAGGTGCTCAGTGGGCCCTGTAAATCTGGGAGATCACTGTTGTTGTAGTTGGGAGATTACATTTATTTCATTAATTGTCTTCTTGTCTCTCTTTATCTTTGAACCCCAATTACAGTAATATTTGGCTTCATATATTGGTCTTCTAATTTAATATTTAATCTGGTTTTTAACCTTTCTTTGTGTTTTTTTTTCTGAGCTGTTACCTTGGGTTCCTCCTCCACCAGATATCATCCCCCTTTCTCTCTGTCTCCCCACCCCCTCCGTGTGTGTGTGTGTGTGTGTGTGTGTGTGTGTGTGTGTGTGAGAGAGAGAGAGAGAGAGAGAGAGAGAGAGACAGACAGACAGACAGACAGACAGACCATGCCATGGTGCGCGTGTGGAGACGAGAGGACAAGCTCAGGTGCTGGCTCTCACCTTCCAGCTTGTTCGCGACAGAATCTCTTGCCTTCTCTGCATGTGCCAGGTAGCTGGCCTGGGGCTTCCCAGGAGTCTCCTGTTTCTACTTCCTGTCTTGGCACAGGACTGCTGGAACTGTGGCAGAGAGCATGGCCATGGCTGTGTGTGTAGCTTTTCTCTTTCCTTCAGATTGTGAGGACCTTTGCACACTGACCGAGTGTGTCCAGAGAAATGACATCACCTTCTAATCCCTGCATAGCCATTCTCTCTAGCCTGACATGGCAATAAGGGGCAGGATGGATTTGAAAAGACATTTGAGGTTTGGTATCTGGAAAACATGACAGCGGTGGTCAGCTTCCATCTGACTTCATTGCAGGGCTGTGTACATTTGGGCCCTGTTCCTGCTCTGGACGTTAGGATGCTACTGTTTTCTCGGAAGGACTGGGGCCTCTCTAAGCATGGCTTTGATACCTCACAGGTACCCAGGTAGAGGTGATCACTGCATCCTTATAGCAGGTTATTCATTCCCTTCCTCATCACTGTGAGCAAGCACCTGCAGGAAGGAACTCCTCACAGTTTGAGGGGTCACTGTCCATCATCGTGGAGGGGGAGACATGGTGGCAGGCAGTTTTCTCCTTTGTATTTAGTAATCTAGTCCACGGAATGGAGACCCATTCATCATGGGCCCTCCTTTCTCAGCTAAACCTTTCTGGAGGCATGGTAATAGATATCCAGACCCACAGGTGTGTTTCCATGGTGATTATAAATCCATTCAGATTGACAGTGAAGACTAACCATCTCAGGCTCTAAGGTAAAACATGGCAAGCTAGAGAAATAATACAGAGTAGCATGGGGTTGAGGGATCAAGAAGAAAAAAAGGAAACTAAATAAACTAAATAAATAGATAAAAGAGTAATTGAGCCCATGGTTCAATTCCATCTTGTCTGCTAGAGACCCAGTTCTAGAAGAAATGCCTCTGGTCGGTGAGGCAGGGAGGGGGCGTAGGATGCATCATTTATGTCATTGCTCATCAGGACCCGTCTGGGTAGCACAATTAATAAAAACCCAGAGTCTGATATTGGGGTTCAACCTGAAGGTTAGAAAAGCAAAACAGCCAGCCACTGGGTCTTACCTCTACCTCAGCCCAAAATGGTGATCCTGCCTCCAGGAATCCTCAGAATGAAACTGTGCCTGAGAGCTGTCTCCTCCCATCTTCTATTCCTCTCCAGGGCTGGGATTAAAGGCGTGCACCACCCGATTTCTATGGAAAACTAGTGTGGCTACTGGGATTAAAGGTGTGTGTCATCACTGCCTGGTCTGTGATGCTGACCAGTGGGGCTGTTTTACTCTCTGATCTTCAGACAAGCTTTATTTATTAAAATACAAATGAAATATCACTACACAGCTGCTATTCTCTGTTGCAGAGAATTAAATGGTGTGCTGAGCCCCAGTGTGTAGAAACCATCCTGTCCCTAGTTACCACCAGCAAATAGTCCCCTCCCCCGAAATAAACTCCCAAGCCTCCAGACATAGGAGTGAGTTAATTTTAGCAGAGACATAACAAGAGAGGCCACAGGAACAGCAGGAAAAGGGGCAGTAGATTTTTATCACCCAAGTAGGGCAGAAGCAGCAATTGAATTATGCCAAAAGACAGAAACTTCCTGATGGAGTGTGAGCACGTGTCTACATACAAACTCCAGCGCTCTGACTGTTCCCAGATGTACATATCTGCCATGGGCAGCTGTGGAGACTGTCACAGAACACATCAGTCAGGCTGCAAGACCTACACCATGGGCAGAAGTCCTGACTGGAGAATCCTGCCCTCACCCCGCCCAGCCACCCTTGACTTCCACTGACACCTAAAAACTGGTGTTTCCACCATGAAAAGTCATAAGATGGCCTTGATCTTTTGTTCCTAAGATCTTGGAAAATAATCCATTTGTAAGGCTGAAAACCAAGAATTTGGCAAGGGGCGAGGGGGGATAAGAAAAGGAAAAAGAAAAGAGTAAAAAAAATTCAGCAAAACCCCTTGATGTTTTACTTGCCTAAGCTTAAGTATTAACGCCTACTTCTCTCCTAGCTCTGACTATCGGAAACCAACCATCCTCCACTCCCCCAGTCCTCTTCCAGTCCTGTGAAAGTCTCAGTGTTGAAGCTACTGGTTTAAGGGAGACAGCTGCCCTGTGAAGGAGGGGCGGCGGCACTCCTGAATAGCTTTCTTTTTATTTGTTTCTAATTTTATTGACCGCCACAGACAGGTTGTCTTGTTTTATTGCTGGATGTTGGAGGATTTGGGTGGCAGAGAATGTGGCGTGGAAGGCGGCAGCCCCCACCGTGACCTAGGACAGGGCTGAGCAGGAGGTTGGAGTAAAAGTGCAGAATGTTTGATTTTTTGGGTCATACTTAATGTTCTCTTTAAAAGCCGGGGAACCTATTAGAGTAAGTGCAGCCGGAGTCTGATAAATGGGACACATCTGGCCCCATCTCTGACACAAACCTCCCAGTATTAATTATTCTGATCGTTACAGCTGTGAAGGGGGAGACCATTATTTATAGTGATCTTTGCTAAGTAAATCATTTAAAAAATGGCTAAATGCAATATTTCCCTTTTAAGAAGCCCTCCAGAATTAAAGGGGCTTTTCAATGGAACATGAAACATATTGCAGAGAGAGAGAGACAGAAGCTGTCTTGATTAATGGCCGTGATTATCAGCCATGCAAATCACTTTCACTTATTAAGTCTTGTTTAATATCCTAATGAAGGTTTCCTGAGCAGATTTGGAATTTCCAACGAAAGTGCCCTTTCATCTCTCGGAGAGAATGAACCCACACTATAAAGAAAATCTCATTTACCGCAATTCCTCCCCTGCCCAGGACCCCTTTCTCAGCTTCCACTTCGCAGCGGGAGACAATTAACCTTTTCAGTGCCGGAAGTGATTCCCAGCTTCGCCCAGCTGCGAAGGCCGGCAGGGTCAGGGGAGGACAGAAGTCCTCTGTAGTCTGCGCTGCCGTGGGACAGTTCTAAGAAACCGGACTGCACAGGAAAGCCTTGAAACGGGGCTGCTGGTTAGGCGACTCCGCGTGGGCAGACGTGGTATCCCGCACCCTACCAAAGTCTTTTCAAACCCCAGCCCCGGCCCATCTGCCATGGCTTATTCAGTTTGAATCAAAGACGGCCAGAAATGAAAGCAGGCACACTGAAGAAAAGCCCAACTCGCCTCTAAATGCCGGGCAGCCTTTGTGAGCCGCCAGCAAGTTGGTTTTATTGAGGTTGAAAGTCTAGGAGGTGGGGCTGGGGGTGATTCAGGGAACCGCCTTTGGCCTGCTTTATACTGCCCGGCTCTGCGGCTCTGCTTAGGCACTGGGGTGCGAGGAGGGCTGGGGCTTGTTCTCCACCCTCCTCTAACCAGGCTGCCACCTGGACCCGGTGGACAGGGAGGGGCTTCCAAACTTGATTACTTCTTGTTTCCAGATGCAATGTGTAGCTGTAAAGAAAGCACTGAGCTAGAGCCCAGAATATGGGTAGGGCCACAGGGCCCCCCATTTGAGTGAGCATGTGCAGCAGACTCAGAGCAAAGTTTCCAGAATATTTGGGCACTGCAGTCTGGATCTGAGGATCCATGTTCTGTAGAACATTAAGAGCCCACTCACGCGCTGGTTTGCTTTCTGTATTAAACAGAACCAAATGAACCTCCTGCTTCGGGACCAAAGAGGTCTTCAGTTTGCTTAGTTTGCGTGAGGCTTTGGGTTCAACGACAGCCCTGCAAACAGGATCCCCAAACCTTCAAGACGGAACAACCAACATACACTGAATCTAGTGGGCCAAGCATGAGATCTTTTGCCTTTGCTGTATATACTCTTGTAAGCGATCTTCCTGCTCATGGGAAGAAAACCCATCATGCACTGCGCTCTCTCCGACCTCTAGGGAGGATGTGGAGGGTGAGAAGCTCTTCTCTATCAAAGAGGAGGCAAGGAATCAGAATGGGATTGAGGGCCGCCCTGCACCAGAGACTCAAGCCTCTGCGCCTGAGGCATGGAGGAGGAAGCTTCCTGTGTGGTGACCCAGGAACAGGTGAGGAATGGATTTCAGAGCTCAACAGGGCCACCAGGATGGTTTACATCTCAGTATTTGTCATACGGGACTGGTCTCTGAGCCAGACTACCGCCCCCCCCCTTCATTAGTTCAGCTGTGTCTGCTTGCCGAGGATCGCCACAGTTGGGTTTGCTGACTGTTAATCTTCCCTCCTCAGAGCAGGGAGGAGGGTCAGATCTTCACCCAAGCGCTCTTCCTAGCCAAGTGTGTGCAGTTCTGACCTACTTGGAGGTACCTCAGGGAGGGGCTAGGAGTACAAAGGCTGGAAAGGAGGGGAGGGGGAGGTATCACCGGCTGTCTGGGTTTAGCTCTTCCAATGTGACTGTTTGAAGGCCACCCACTCTCCTGCTAGTGACTGACTGTAAGTAAGCCTAACAGACTCATTGGTTCCCAGTGTGGCCTTTGGTGGCATCAGACATTGGTTAGTCATGGGTACCTCCCCAGGGCAGGGATTTTTATCAACACACAGATCTCATAGTGCATATTCAGTGCAGACTTCCCACCTTACCCCTCCTCTTAGGTTCCCTCCCTCCCTCCTTCCCCCTTTTTCCTCTTTCTTCCTTCCTTCTCCCCCTCCTTTTATTTCTTTCATTCTTTTCTTCCTTCCTTCCTTCTTCCCTTCCATCTCTTCATGTTGCATTTTTCATCTTTTAACTGCTCCAGACTTTATTTATTTACTTTGTTTAAGGTAATTTTCTGCCACTAAAGAGTGGCTGAACACTTTTGACTGAGTTGGGGGTTAGAAACTCAATGAACGAGCCGGGCAGTGGTGGTGCACACCTTTAATCCCAGCACTCGGGAGGCAGAGGCAGGGGGATCTCTGTGAGTTCGAGGCCAGCCTGGTCTACAGAGCTAGTTCCAGGACAGGCCCCAAAGCTACAGAGAAACCTTGTCTCGAGAAAAAACAAAACAAAAACAACAACAACAAAAAAAAAGAAACCCAATGAAGGTCTTTGACTGGTTCTGTGCTAGCTCCCCTCTGTTTAAGCCACTGTGTGTTTAAGACTTAAACAACTGTTGAACCCAAGGCACATTCTCAGGAAGAAATAAAGTCGGCATGGTCTCAGTCCTGCCTGCCTCCAGGGCCTGTGTTCTCACAGCATAGCGGGAACACTTACAAATCTGCCTACATGTGTCTGGGGTGTGGTTATGGTGAGCACAAGCCTGCAGCCACTTCCTGTTTTGCTATCCTCACTTCCTGTGTCCTTTTCAGTATGAACTCTCTTGTGGTTCCTTTGCTGTGTTGTCTGTCACCTGTACCGTCATCATCTCTGCCCAGTTATAACCCTGTTGATGCCCAGCTAGTACCAATGAGAGTCATGCCAGGCACCCTTCTAAGGGTGCTACATTTATTAACTCACAGCAATCCAAGTTGCCTTTTACAACCGGGGAAACTGAGCCACAGAGGATGAATTTAGTAGGTCTCAGGGGAACAGCTGGGAATCTGGGTGGTTATTGGGTGCTTTGCACACCAGAGAGATATAGATGCACTGGATGTTAATGCAGGATCAATACACGGAACACGTGCACACCGGAGAGATAGATGCTCTGGATGTTAACGCAGGATTGGTACACGGAACACGCACTTTCTGTCCTGCCCTCCCACAGTGTTGCTCTGAGAAGCCACGGGAATGGCTGTGAAGGTGCTTTGTAAGTAAAAAAGGTTAGAGGTTATTGTTACAATTAAATATTTTCAATGATGATGAAAATAGAAATGCTTAGAATATAGCTAAAGAAGCATCTATGCAAATCTGTGCCATCTGTTCTTTGGCAGTTTTGTAAATACTCCGTGGAAGGCACAGACCTCAAGATGCGGTGTTTGATTCCCCCGTTCAACTTTCAGGTTAATAAAATCTTAGCAACTTTGCCCAACCTCAGCCCCCCTGCCCGTGTGTGTGTGTGTGTGTGTGTTTGTGTGTGTGTGCGTGCGCGCGCACACGTGGACCATGTGCATGCCTGCAGAAATCAGAAGAGGTTGTCAGATCCTCTGGATCTAGAGTTGTGGATGGTTGTGAACCACCATGTGGATGCTAAGAACTGAACCTGAGATTTTTGCAAGAGTAGCAAGTGCTCGTAAACACTGAGCCATCTCTCCAGCCTCTTGTTTTAATTTTTAAAGGGTGGTAAAATATACATACATATAGGAGGGCTGGGAGACAGTTTGGTCAGCAAAGTATGCAAGGACCTGAGTTGATGCCTGCGGTGTTTACTCTCTGCTCTTTCCCTCTGGGCCCACCCTTGTTGGCAGCGTACATCTGGTTCTGATGGAATGGAATTGGTTTCATCTTTATGTACTCCTCTTTTTGTTTTGGACACAAGATTTATGCTTTTAAAGCATGCTGTTTTTCCGCATTCCTAATCCTAGAAATAATCTTCTTAGCAACCTGAGGGGCAGACCAGTTTCCCTTTCCACGTAAATGGTCCTGTTCTCTCCTCTGCTGTCCATAAAATCATGGCTCTTGAAATGCCTTTTCTATTATGCAGAAAGTGTCTAGGTTCATGTGCGTGTGCACCCGTGTACACACACACACACACACACACACACACACACACAAAATATATGCACCTCAGCTGGATATCTTTAGATTGACTTTTCCAAGATCACTCAGTCCCTAGACAGCTTATCTGACATTACATAACTCTTGTAAGATTAACTCATTTCCACCTGAAGTCCCAGGAAGCAAAAAGAAGTGATGTGGGATTCTCCTCTGTATGCTGTGAATACCATTGGTTAATAAAGAACCTGCCTTGACCTGTTGATAGGGCAGAATTTAGGTAGGCAGGGCGGGGGAAAACTAAACTGAATGCTGGGAGAAAGGAGGCAGAGTCAGGAAGAAGCCATGTAGCCCCATTGGAGCTGGACAGAACTTTAAATGGTAAGCCACAGCCACGTGGCAATACACAGATTAATAGAAATGGATTAAATTAATATGTAAGAGTTAGTCAATAAGAAGCTAGAGCTAATGGGCCAAGCAGTGATTTAAATAATATAGTTTCTGTGGGATTATGTTGGGGCTGAGCAGCTGGGAATCAACAAGCGGCCTCCAACAAAGAAGCCTATGGGTCAGACAGGCTAAGCCTTTCATTTGATGCTGGGTAAGGTCAAGCACAGTGGGAAGTAATAGAACCTTTGGGAACAGGGGAGTTGTCTTAGCCGGTAAAAGAACTACTCTCACAAGCCAAAAGACCCAGGTTAAATTCCTGGTACCTGTGTGAAAAACTGGATTACAGATGTGGTAACTCACATCTGAAATCACAGAACTCCTATGGCCAGAGGGGAGGCAGGACAGGAGGATTTCCTATAAATTCAGCTCGTGGGTCAGAAATACTAGCATTTCATCTGGCAATATGGCAGCAAAGACAAGAGTTCCCCTGACTCAACAAGGCAGAAGGTGAGAACTGACTTCCCAAAGTTGCCCTCTGACCTCCATATGTTTTCTCATACTTGCATGTAAACATAAATAAATAAGTTTTCATGATTTATCTGTATTCTTTATTTATTTTGTTTTATGTATGTGTGTCATTTACCTGTGTGCATGTACCTGCACATGAGTGCAGTACCTTTGGAAGCCAGAAGAGGGTATCAGACCTTACTATAACTAGAGTTATAGTAAGACATGGGTGCTTGGAACCAAACTCTGGTCCTCTGGAAGAGCAGCAAGTGCTCGTGCCCACTGAGCTACGTCTCCGTCCCAAAGATGATTTATTTGCTTTTAATATGTTTTCAAAAGCACACCTTCTGAGAGAAGCCAACTACCGAGCTACTCCTTGACTGAGGGTACTGCTAGTTTTAATTATCAGAGAATTAGACATATTAAGTGCTAGTACACCTGATGAGATAATTGAATCGAGTGAAAAATTCAGTACGTTCTCATTTTTCTCACTTCTCTACCCAAACGTTACTGTGGCCTGGACCAGGATTCAGAGCCAAGCTTGGTTCAGTTCTCAGTGTTTGTGGCTTAGCTCAGGGAGGTAGACCAAGCACGATGATCCAGGCTCCCCAGTCGCAGAGAACATTTTCCCACCCAACACGCTGAGTTCTCTGGGAAGAGCCCCCACCATCTTATCAAGTCTTGGAGCCACCTCTGGGTCATCTGCAGGTATTTTCAAAAAATTAAAACTTAAAATTTTATGTGTATGGGTGTTTTGCCTCTGTGTGTTTATGCACACTGTATATGTATCTAGGGCCAGTTCAGAAGAGAGTGTCTGATGCCCTGGAACTGGAATTTTGGATGACTGAGAGCCTGGGGGCTCGCGTGGGGCATGGGAATTGAACCAGGTTCCCTGGAAGAACAACCAATTCTCTTAACTATGGAGCTGTCTCTTCAGCCCCAGCTGCAGACATTTAAAGAGGACTTTTCCTCTAATTTGTTGAAGGGCAGGAAGCACTTTGAGCCCAGACAGGAGAGGAACCTGAGTTCATCCTGTCTGTATCTCTGGTCTGTTGCTATGGCTCCAGGAATGAGCAGCATGGGAAATACATCAGAATCACGAGAGGCGAGGATGCAGATTTACCACCGCTTCCCCAGCCAGCCAGCACTGTCAAGCTTTCTTGGGTCATCAACACAACACATATGTGGGGTGCTTGAGCTAACCTGTGCAACACGGGGGGAAATGGTCGTTTCCTGTTGGTATGGAGTCTGTTTGAACCTTGACTATCCTCAAACTCTCTTTGTTGGTAAAGGAGAGGTACTAACGATGAAGCGATAACAAAAAGCTGTGTGTCAGCCATCCAACACATCAGACCCAGGGTCAGACAGGGAGGGCTGATCCACTAGAGAAGCAAGAAGGGAGTATGAGTAATTTAACATGCAACATTTTAGTCTAGGTTTACGGAAAGCACTTACTTAGGTAACAAACAGTAGAGATGGTTTCTCGTTCTCCTTTGATTTGTTTCTGAATGTTCAATTCATTTGTAGTTTAAAAGAGTAAACACATCAAACAGACTTGAGGTGCTCATGTTTTTAACATATGCTGGTGGGGCCTGGGAGAGAAAAACCACCGCTTGTGACATTATGGCTTTTTTACTGACAGGAAGAGCACAAGGAGACATAGTCAGCAGCTTGAATGCATGGCAACTGCCAGGGCTAGGCAGAGCTCTTATACCGAAGCATATAGAACTCGGAGGGAGATGTAGATGGGTGTCTCTATACTCCCTCAAGACCAATAAACATGCCTATGCAAGCTACATGCCCAGACATAAAGGACAAGGGAAGGTTAGACTCAAAAATAGGAGAAACACTTATGATTGTGGTGGCGTCACATTTGGGGTGACCGATTGTATTTAAATGGAAGATGCTCGTCTCCCACACTGAAAAGAATGAATACATGAAGGTTGTACAAGTCAAGTTAAATGGCTGCATTGATGAGGAATTTATTTCAGTAAAGACAGAGAGGCTTTGTGGAGAAGGAGGGAGCCCAAGGCAGCATGGACTTGTGTCCCTCAGTCCCTAAGAGCCTCCAGAGAGCTATCTATCTTTTTCTTTCTTACTTTGATGATCTCAAAGCCAAGGTTAATCTATGATAACCTGGTGGTCTTCGTGTCTCTATGCTCTGCCCATTTTAACCCACTGATCAGATTGCTGCAAATTGATTCTAAATGCACTCCTAGTCTAGATGCATATTTTCGTATGTATACATGGCATGTGTGTGTGTGTGTGTGTTTGTGTCTGTGTAAGCCAGGGGTCAACACGGAATGTGTTCCTTGATCATTCCCCACCCTATATATTCAGAGGGGTCTCTCCTTAGCACCCACAGACCACTGATGTGGATAGTCTACCTGTCCGGTTTTCCTCTAGAAAGCTCCTGCATCTGCCTCCCAGGCATGTTGTTATGGCTGCTTGGCATTTGCATGAACACTGGGGATCTGAACTCAGATCCTCATGCTTGCCTGGCAAGTACGTTATCCACTAAACCATCCCTCCAGTCCATACAGTGCTTTCTTGATCTCAGCTCTTGTCCTTGTCCTTGGAGTCAGATACTGACTCTTGTTTAAATTTCCAAACTCTGAACTCCTCAGTTTTGATTCTCATCTCCTATCCTGACCTTGTATGGCCCACTCTACTCTGTAAACCACCCGCTACTTGTCTGAGGGGGTCTATTGATGCCCAATTGATGCCCACTGCCCATTAATCACAGTTCTACTGTCAATTCTGAACTGTCCTTCAAGACCCAGTTCAATGACTTCCTTCTTTTGAAGCTGTTTCTGATGGTCCCAGTGGAGATTTCAATTCCTCTAATGATTTATCTTACGGTCTGGCTCCCCCATCCTTTTCTGTGTGATTGTCTATGTGACCCCCTTCTCCTTTTTTCTCAGTCTTTCACTTAATTTTCTTGATTCTCTTTAGGGTATAGTGCAAATGCAGCCCCCACTATACAAGTCATGCAGTTGCATTTCCTGTGTTGGAGAAAATGACAGGGATCAGCTATCTCGAGTTCAGTGGATGAACCTTGCCGTGGGAAAACCACTTTTGTGCTCCTGGTATCACTGCCTTGCCAGGTGAGTGTTCTTTTGTGTTTTTATTTATTTAAATGTTTAAAGTTTTTTTCAATATCACATGATTGTGAAGTGCTTCTGCTTTTAATAAGTGATTCTAAAGAGAATAGTCAGTAGGCAGCATCCACGTCAGGAAGTAAAATATGGGTAATTTTGTATAAGTCCCTGCTGTTTGTGCCACTTATCTTATTAGACCCCTCTCTCCACACCTGCCGAGGGGCTTGGGTTCAGTGAGCCGGTCAGTTCCTTCAAGGATAAATGATTAGAAGATGAGGTCAGTCCAGTGTGAACAAGGACTAGAGTCATAATCACCGTAAGATGAAAGGGTTTAGACTTCATCCCTGACTGGGAGTTTATCAGAAGTCCCTCCATAGGTAGAAGAGCCATGTCTCATGCATGAAGTGTTATTAATTTTAAGTTAAGAGACTTGAGAGACTGCTCAGTGGGTGGGAATGCTCTCTGTGCAGCCACAGGGACCTGAGCCTGTACCCCAACATTTACATCACAAGTTAAGTATGGTCTCAGCCAGTGCTGTGTGGGGCAGAGACAGGAGACTCTCTGGGGCTGACTGGCTCCCAGCTTAGTGGAAACTCATGAGCTCCAGGCTCAGGGAGAGACCCTGCCTCAAAGGGAAAGGCTGAAAGGGATAAAAGAGAATATTTGAACCCTCTTCTGTTCTCCATGCATGCAACTCCCACATACACATACACGCACACATGCCACATGCCACACACACACACATATATCACAAGCACATACTCTACACACACCACATACATGTTACACAAACATAACACACATGTATGTCACATGCATATAAACCACACTCAGACATACACACATGCCACACATACATATGCCATACATACATACACACATTACATGGACACACACACGCCACACATACACACCACACACATGCCTCACACATACCACATGCACCATTTACACATAGGTCGCATGTACATGCATCACATGCATGTGCCACACATGTCACATAAACATACACACATCATATACACATACACCACACATACACACACCATACACACATACACCACACACACACACCATATACACATGTCATTTGCACATATAACACACACATATATGAATCACATGCACATACACCACACACATGTCATATGCACATACACTGTATACACATACACATATCACATATGCATGCATATGCCATACATACACAAGATGCTTTAAAATTTTGATTTAGTAATATTCCTTCTACAAAATGATTTACATTCATGATGACATTTTAAACCATTTCTGTCGTGAAGTCTGCTTATCACCATCCCCCATTGTCTTCTCTTGTCCCGCCCCCACCCCGGGACCCTTCTTTCCTCCAAAGGGGCTGTGGTAGGGATTCATGGAGCATCCTTAGGGGAATGAATCCCAGAGCACTGGGCATCAAGTCCAAGTCAGGACAGGCCCCGCTCTGCCACGCTGCATCGGAGTCGGAGTCTCGGGGAGGTTAGAGAAATAGTGACTGTAGACCGAGTCCACGCAGGCTCCTGCCCCCTGAGAGCAGCATGGGGTCGAAGCTCCCAGTGAAGTCAGACTCCTAAGACGGAATCTGATTGGAGAGCCAGACCTCGAGCAGTCGGTGCGGTGGGGAACCAAGAGCGGTAAGAGCACCTCGTGCCGTCTGGCTGCCGTGACCAGTAACCTTCTCAATATTTACGTTTTATTTTTATCTCCACGGTGGAGAGGCATTATTTGTGAACAGGCTGTTAGAAACAGGTCTCGGGGAGACACTCCAAGCTGCTCCCCCCTGTTTTCCATCTGCTGCCTTTATGCATCACATCTCGTGTGCAGTTAACTGTTGCTTGTCAGGGCAGCGGGGGTTTTCTGGGGACAGGGTGGGTTGGGAGCACGGGTGACCTGAAAGGTGGTATCTTGGTTACTCGCTAATAGGTCTTAAGCTGGGAAGTTGAGCAAAAATATTAGCATCAGGTAGCGGGAAGTTGTAAGAGTTAACTTGTTGAGTGAGACTGTGTGTCTGCAAGAGTCTGCCTCTACCTTGTCTCCAGTTTATCTTAAATATGTAAATCCTCAATTTATCTGGAATTACTTAGTGGAGGCTGATGTGTGAGTGTGGCAGATTATAACATTCCATCACCACCTCTGATCCTCTTTACTTCTTACTCTTTTCATAGCAAATCAAAAAAGCTGTGTGGGTGCCATAAGAATATATTAAGAGTCTTGGGCTTAGCCATTGATTTTCTTCATGAGAAAGAGAAAAGTCTCCTTCTGACCCTGGGGTCACTTTATAATCCTGTCGCCTGGTAGCACCCCACTTCCCCCCCAAAAGAAGATGAGAACGTTTCTGGAAAGGAATTAATTTTTCAGCCAGAGTAAAAACAGTTACTCAC
Organism: Ondatra zibethicus; assembly: GCA_004026605.1. Lineage (NCBI taxonomy): Eukaryota > Metazoa > Chordata > Mammalia > Rodentia > Cricetidae > Ondatra > Ondatra zibethicus. Next base: position 67,191 of record PVIU01005150.1, read on the forward strand.
CAGCTGAGCTATAGGGAGGGGAGAGAGCGCAGTCTGTGATTGGAAGTGATTGAAGTCAGGCAGTCGGCAGCCCAGCCGGCGGAGGAGTCTGGGATTGGAGAATGGGTGGAACCAATATTGTATTTTATTGATGACTTCAAGGATTAAGCCAGACTTGTGTCTCTTTCTTCCTCTATATCCCTGTCTTTTGTAAAGGGATTTTATTGCTTTCAAATATTTCAGATATTATAACGAGGCTGATGCGAGCAAGCTCTTCTCCGGTGTGGTTTTAAATTAATACGCTCTTGAGCGGGAGGACTGTCCTCAGCTCCACTCATGGCGTGTTCCTCTGTGCTCCAGGGTATGGGAGCTGGTGTCCAGTGTCACCTGGAGCTGGGCTCCCAGGCCACACAAACACAGCAACAGGCCTGCAAATTCAGCATCCGCCGGTGGGGACCCGCAGGCCTCGCAGTATCTAAAAGCTTCACAGTGCAACCCGGTGAGAAGTGTTAGCTAACTGAGGCGGGCTCTGAGCTCACCTGGAGTTGTCGTCACACGGAGACTGTTTCAGAGGGGCAGTGTCTGCACATCTAGAGTTAGTGTTTCAGTTACACACTTAAACTATTTCGGTGGATTTCTAGTCTCTGCTAATGTAGCACCCCAGGGCGTCTTGAGTTATTCAGACTAATACTGCAATGTCTACCTTACTGGCAGAGAGAATGGGTGTAGGAAAAAAAAGTCTCAGTTCAGGAAATGTACACGTGTGTGTAGTACGCCCACCCCCATGTACTAAAGCAGAAATGGTGTGTGAAGTGTTGGTGTGGGTTCTTCAAGCCCCGTCTGATGAACTCCACCCTAGAAGCTGAACATTCCGCTGTGATTCGTATCTTAAGTGTGTCACTCCAGGTGATTATATCTGAGAATAACTTGATTCTTAAGGAGACATGATGTCATGGAACAGGAGCAGCAGGGACAGACCCTTCTAGACACAAGATTGTGGAGCAAGCTTCAGCTAGGCTGGCTTTATGGACATGAGACCTGTGCAGTAGCCCAGGGCCCCATGCTTAAAACTGCCCATGCTTTGTTAGAAAGTGCCATAATAATGCCTAAGTCATTATATGTGAATTAACTGTCCTTTAATTAGCTGTGGTTTAATACCCCCATTACCTCCTCCCCCCATCCTCTACCTTGCCCTGTCCTCCCTTCCCCTGCCCTGCCCTCCCTCCCCATCCTCTGCTCTCTCTCCCCTGCCCTCCCTTCCCTTACCCTCCCTCCTCCTTCCCTGCCCTCCCCCTCCTTCCTTCCATCCTCTTTTCTCTTTGGTACTGAAGCCTTCCACACGTTCATTACACTGTCTGTCACTGAGTGCGTGCAAATCTCTTGAAATTCTTCCTATGATTTTTTTTTAAGACAGGGTTTCTCTTTGTAGCCCTGATTGTCCTGGAACTTGCTTTGTAGACCAGGCTGGCCTTGACCTCACAGATCCACCTGGCTCTATCTCCCCTGTGCTGGAATTAAAGGTGTGCACCACCACTACTGATGCAGTAATTTTAAAATCTTTTAAAATTAATTTTTAAAGCTAACACATAAAATAATGGGCCTCACTATCTTTCATGCATCCCTGTACTTCACTCATGCCACAGTCCCTTATCTCTTTACAGTAATCCTTTAAATCAAGGGTGACCACAGGTCCTGGAGTGGCCTCTAAAGATAAGCTGTCAATCGTACTCCAGAATAGTCACTGAGCCACTGAGAAGACGCAGAGAGGCCTTAAAGCATTCATACTCTCATGGCAATAAAGAGGTCTATATACAGGGATGAGGGGCTTGGCCAAACACCCATTATTTCCTTAGGTGGTTAGAAGGACAGTTTGGTGCCATGTATATTCTGTGATGATATTGGCATGGCTCATTTGAGTAAGCTACATGCCAACTCTCTCAAGGACCAGGCTCAACACAGGCAGCTTTGTAGTAAGTATTCCTGGGTGCACAGGCAAGGAGGGTCACCTGAAGAGTGTGTGACTCTGACTAAGGTGTGTGATGACACTGTGTCAGGTACTTAGCTCCAGCTGAGGTTGAAGGCTAACTAGGGGGTCACCGTGTCAAGGGAGGAATAAGAGTCCTCACTGGCAGGACCAGCACGTATAGGTCACAGGGTCCAAGAGAAAACACTTGGGGCCTTAAGGAAGTGGAATGTGGTTGGAAATCCCAGACATCAGGGTGTGGGACACAGTTGTGTTGGGGAGGTTAGGGGTTAGGACATCCATGGTGGGATGCAGTTGTGTTGGGAGGTTAGTAGGGGTTAGGACATCCATGGTGGGATGCAGTTGTGTTGGGAGGTTAGTAGGGGTTAGGACATCCATGGTGGGATGCAGTTGTGTTGGGGAGGTTAGGGGTTAGGACATCCATGGTGGGATGCAGTTGTGTGGGGAGGTTAGGGGTTAGGACATCCATGGTGGGATGCAGTTGTGTGGGGAGGTTAGGGGTTAGGACATCCATGGTGCTCATAAGTAAGTGAGACTGAGCACGGTGAACATGCTACCAATGGAAGGGACTTTGCACATACTCGACGATCTCACCTCCACCACAGCTGTGCGCTGCTTTGCTTGCTAACTCCCTTCACAAAGGAAGAAGACAGACTCGTTTGCTGTGTCTTCTAATGGGCTACAGACACAGGAGTAGGGCCAGAGACAGCAGATGCTGAGCAAGCATGAAGACTAGTTCAGAAGGCGGCAACCGGAATGGATCTGTGTGTTCCTGAGCCCAGAGGTACAGGGAGGGAGGGAGGAAGACCGATGGGTTCTGCCGGTCACCATCTTAGCTGAAAGAGATTGGCTCAAAGGTGGGTAGTAATAGAGCAGGGCATCAGACCCCTCTCTGGCCTATGCACATGAGAACACGCGTGCACACAACTTTAAAGTGCAATCTTTAAAATGTTTACATGTCATCTTCAGTTACAGTCTAGCTTTTCAAACCATGTCATTTTACACACAGAAAAACAGTCCCCGGAATTCACATTTTATAACTGGAAAGATCCCAACGCAGGTTTGTCTCCTCACCCAGGCCAGGGTCCACATCACCGTGCCACGTAGTTAAGACTGAGCAACTCACACTAGAGATGGAAGACTGTTAATGGATGTTGATCAGATGGGTCACAAGAAGAACCTCAGCATTTAGAAAGAATTTTGGCTGCTTCCCTGGGTACAACGCTGCCCACTGACTCAGTGGTTTGGGGCTTGGCTTGTCATGACTGGAGCCTTTTCCTGTTTCTTCCTTTGGCTTGACTTTTGGAGCCTAAAGGGAGACAAGGACCAACCTTTCAAATTGGCCACCTCGATTCCTGACGTGAAGCTTGTAGTTAAGCTGCCTGGGGCAGGCAGGCAGTGGAAATAAAGGTCTGCGTGTTGGCTACAGCGTGGCCTCACTATGGAGGATTACTAGCATACTGTAGGCCAGTATACATAGAAGCGAAATCCTTTACAAGTGGCAATTGGCATAGACGTGAAATTGAAGGAAAAATTAAGTCTTAACAGTACCTCGCAGTATTAACTGCACACGTGCGTGCATGTACACATGTGCACGTGCATGCACATGCACACAGGCAATCTTCTTTATTCAGTTTCACACTCTTTTGCTCAGCTTCTTATGTAGGTCTCGTCCTCTGTACCCAACACTGTCACCTTTGTTCTTATAAGGAAGAACTGTGATCTTGAGGAGTCTGGCATAATGGGGTCAAAATCTTAGGACCCTTTGACCATAGGGTTGGTCTCAGTTTCTTAACTATAAAAATGACAAGTTAATATCAACTGTAAGGTCCCCCAGGGAGCCAATCAAGTGGAGTACTGGACAGCACAGCAGGTTCCCTTTTCTGTGGTGGACACCTTTTCCATGGTGACACCTTCTGTGGTCCCCACCCGGAGCAGCAGGGAGCTGCAACCCCCCATACACTATCTTCTCTTATCTGTATGTGCTTACGCTGAGGTTTAGCGTGGTGGTCCAGCACAGGATGGGTTAACCACAACGTACGATAAAAACAGAACCATCTCATTGTTCTCGGCCTTCTTGCGGTGGTGGGAGATGACGCCCCGTCCACACGGAGCCCAAGTGAGTTGAGTGGTGTGCCCATCATCTCACAGCTGAGATCACACAGCCCTGCTTGAGGATAAGCACTGTTCATCCAGTAACCAAGACAGCTGCTACGTGATCAATGGGCAGGTCACACATACGGCGTGGCTACGCTAGACATGAGCAGTACAGCCCTTGGGCAAAAGGGAGTGGGGGCAGCATGAGACCTCGCTATACTACTCAGAGTCTGCACAACTTAAAACTAGGATTGTTTGTTTCTAGAAATCTCCATGTGCTAGTTTTGGATGTATTAGTTACTTTACACTTGTTGGGACAAAATAAAGGAAAGAGCTATTTTGGCTCCCGGTCCGGGGGGATACAGTCCATCCTGGTGGGGAAGCATGGTAATAGGCAGTCCCACGGCAGTGGGAGCCTCTGGAGGCAAAGTCCTCACCTCGTAGCTCAGTAGAACAGGAAACAGAGAGCAGACAGGAAGTAGCCCATCCCCAGTGACTCAGCTATCTCTCCAAGCAGCACCGTCGTCTGTGTACCAAGTCCACAAGTCCATGAGCAGTAGGGAGGCGCCTCACACTCAAGCCACGACAGATGTCTTCTCTAGCTGATGTGACAGAAAGCAAAATGGAGGGAAAGGGGTTTATTACCTTGGTTTCTTGAGACATGTCTGCGCCCTCAGCCCCAGTGGCTTGTCTGTATAATGTTTCTCCCACGGGCTCCCACACCCCTTATCCCCATATGTCTTTGCAGCACGCAGAGACCCCATGGTCATGCCATCTGTGCCAATGGCTTGCTCTTCTCATAGGTATAGTAACAGCCTCCCTCGTCTGGTTCCTTGGGGGCCAGAAGCCAAGTCAACAGACTCTTTGAAAGAGTTCCACAGTATCCACTACAGGCCAAGGTGGCATTCACTGGCCAATGTGACATAGATAATTCCTCACTGAAGCTGTCTTCCCGGGTAACCCTAGTTGTGACAATTTGACATTTAAGAGTAACCACCACCACCCTCCGACCTCCACAATAGGTATCAGTAAGCCAGGAGAACTCTGGGCTCTTGAACTGGGAAATGACCTTAGGATGCTCCCACATTTGAGAGATGACAGTTGGCGTGGAGGATGGATGAGCCCTTGGGGGTGGAGATCATGTTTGTCTTAGGGCTGGGACCATACCCAGCATGTTGTTATTTTTTAATGAATGAATGATTGCATGAATGAATGATTGAGGAACCCACTTGTGCCCACCGTGCAAATTCCCCTGTGGCTCTGATTAAAGCCAGTGGTTTTAATCAAAGCAGACTATCTTCTTAAATACAAGGATTAGCCTCTACGAAAAGAGAAATGTAAACCAGCCTCTAATTAGAGAATTTACTAATTATTCTTCCCCACTGAGGACATTAGCTGGGGTTTAGTCTTTAGCTGTGACAGCCACACAACTTTCTCTTTATCTCCAGAAAGGGAAACAAGAACTGGAGAGATTCATTTCAATACCCCAATTCTTTTCCCCTTCCCTTTCACCCTCAAAAAGGATATTGCAGCGGGAAAGATCACAGACTCAGCCCCGAACAGCGGACCCAGGCTGGCAGCACTCAGTCTGGGAGCCCCAACTGCTGAGGCAAAGATAAATCGGCAGGAAGATTTCTTTGGAATGATGTGAATTTAATGAATCATGAAAAATATCCCCAGCTGTTCTTAAATTTAAGGGAGATTGAGTGACAACAAAGCACAGTTCCCTTCCCCTTAGATGTAGGTTGGAGCGGAAAGAGCTGAGGTTAAAAAAAAAAAAAGAAAAAAACAAAAAACCCTGAGGCCCCAACTTGCCTTTTCTTCTCCTATCTCCTATTGTTAAGTGGGAGAAAAAGCTGTCTGCAGTCAGTATCCACTGAAGGGCGTGATGAAGAGTGTTTGCTGTTACCAGACTTGAAGATCATCCAGGCGAGCATTTAGGAAGTGGCAGGCTCCTGACCCCAGCCACCACCCTGCCCCATTCCACTCAGCACCTCTGTGGCCCTGTCTTCTCACTGGACTGATGGCTACCCAGCGTTCCTTTCCTCCACCCAGTCGCTGCAGGCCTCACACCTCAGCTTTGGAAATCGGGATGCATGTGTCGATTTGAGGGGTGTCCTAGGTCTGCTCTTGGCTGGGCATTAGAAGCCAGACCGTGGGGGTTTGCCTAACTTCAGAAAGTCCCAGTCCAGACCACATGAGCCTCAGCTGCAAAGACTGGAGGAAAGGTGAAGGTATACATGTCTCTCTTCTTTTCTTCCTTCGGACAGGGCCTAACTTGACATGAATAACCCCCCAACCTCCAACCCCACCCCACTTCAGATGCTGGGATCAGGCTCCAGTCTGAGCGTTCAGGTTCTCCTCATGTAGAGGACCCAAGGTCCTCTTGTCCCCCTGTCTCCGTGAGTTCCCTGTCTTTCTGCTCCCCCATCTGATTTCCCCCACCCCCCCTGCTCCCTCCTGTTTCCTTGGAGTCTATACCTGTCTTTGGATACTCCTTCCTTTCCTGAAGGTTTTAAAGAAAAGCATAATGACCTGCTAAGCAAAGAGTTTTTTCCCATTAAAGAAATTTTTATCTTTTTTTTAAAAAATGGGGGTTGTCTTACTCTATAACCTTGACTGGTCCAAAATTGCAGTAGTCTTCCTGCCTCAGGCTCCCAAGTCCTGGAACTACATGTGTGAACTATCACACCTAGCCAGCAGTGTCTAAACTTCTCAGTGTAAATGAGAAGTGTCTTGGAAGAATGGATGTGCCAGCCTCTTTGCACAATCCTTAGCAGAGGGAAGAGGGGCCTGGTTGATAGACACAATGACAAACAACAAAACTTAGGGCTTGCAGTGTGCCAGGTATGGCATTAAATGTTTCTTATATACACTGCATGAAATCTACCCAGGAAAACAAGAAACAAGAATATTTCCAAGCAGTCAGTTATCGTGGTTGTCTTTTGACAAACTGGATCCGGCTGGATGTTAAACAAGCATGAAATACACTCCCCCATCCATGACTATTCAGCTGTGCTGGCTTACACAGCTGTGGTACACAAGACAGGACAGTGGTTGTGAAGAGAAGAAATAGGTTGGACTTTGGGTACTCATTTTCTTAATAGAGGAGACAGAGAGATCAATTCAATGGAGTGCAAGTTGGGGGGTCATAAGTTAGGAAATAGGTTCTCTCTATTTTTTTTCTTGAGTCCATTAGCAGTACCAGTCTTAGCTCCCTTTCCAATATGCCTTAACCAGTTAGCCCAATGTGCCAGTTCTGTGAGAAAACCCATGGCAGCAGCAGTGTAAGGATGGAAGGTTTCATTCTGGTTCACAGTTTGAGGGGACATAGTTTATCACAGCAGGGAAGGCATGACAGCAAGAGCATGTCATGGCTAGTTGTGGTAGTTTGAATGTAATTGGCCCCATGAGCTCATAGGAGTGGCACTCTTAGAAGATGTGGCTTTGTTGGAGTAGGTATGGCCTTGTTGGAGGAAGTGTGTCATTGTGGGGGTGGGCTTTGAGGTCTCCTATGACCAAGCTATGCTCAATGTAGACATAGTTCACTTCCTGTTGCCTGTGGATCAAGATGTAGAACTCCTACCTCTTTCTCCAGCACCATGCCTGCCTGCCTGCCCACCTGCCCCACTGTGATGCTAATGGACTAAACCTCTGAAACTGTAAGCTACCCCCAGTTAAGTGTTTTCCTTTATAAGAGTTGCCATGGTCATGTTGTCTCTTCATAGCAATAGAAACCCAAACTAAGACAGAAGTTGGTACCAGGAGTGGGGTATTACTGTGATAAGCCTGGTCATGCTTTTGTTTGGAGGAATATGAACTTTGAAGTTTGGGTTAGGAATGCATTAAGCACTGCTTAATGGGCCATAGTAGTAGGAGCATGGAAGACAGTGGTGCTGAGAGTGATTTCAACTGTGGGGGACTGGCTGAACAGGTTTCAGAGGAGAAGAATTTTAGTATGTTGACTAGAAATCATTCTTGTGATATTTTGGTAAAGAATATGGCTACTTTTTGCCTTTTTCCAAAGAGTCTACCTGAGGCTAAAGTGAGGAAATTTGGATTAATTCCATTAGCAGATAATATTTCAAAACTGCCTAGTATATGGTTATCAGTGTTAACTCTAATGAAGATTTATAATGAAAAGAAACAAGTTGGGAAGTAAAAACACAAAATGTACAATTAGAGGAGAAAAGGAGTGTCAGGAAGTAGAATGGAGCTAAATCCTGTGTTCAAGAAGATAAACTGATTAAGAAATGGAATAAAGGAAGTGGTGACCTCAGGTCAAGATCCCATCCAGCTAAGTTTCCAATTTGTGAAAAGAAATTAAGGAAAAGCTTAGAGCTGGGTATGGTGACACACATCTTTAATTCAAGTACTTAGAAGGCAGAGGCAGGGGGATCTTTGAGTTTGAGACCAGTCTGGTCTACAGAGCTGAAGCAATGAAAGACACTGTCAAGACCAGAAAGCTGGTAAACATATAATTGAACAAGAGGTCCATTTTCTAGCCCCAGCAAAGAACAGAACTTGACAGCTTCAACCACATGGTTATGGCTTTAGAGTCAAAGATAGAAAAAAGGGATTATGGAATCTTCCTCCACAACCAAGGAAAGCTACTGAGGTCAGGCATGTGTCAGGGCTGTCCCTGGATGAAGGCCTAGTGATTGCATGAAGCTGGGAATGTGAACCCTGGATTGCCTTGGAGACCCCAAGATATTGGAGATGCCAGAGTCATGGGATGCCTATGAAGGAAAGCTGCTAATAGGGAGTAGAACCAGCCCAAGAGAGAGACACACACACACATAGAGAGAGACAGAGACAGAGACATACAGAGAAAGAGACAGAGAATGTTGCTCTCAAGAAAGCTGAAAAGAGTTGGAGATCTGAAGAGCATTTTGACATCAGATATAGAGATGCAGAGTTTGGAGTTTGCCCACCTGTTTTTTGTCTCACTTTGGTCCAGTATTTCCTCACTATGCTCCCTTCCCTATGTCTTGAAATGGTAATCTATATCCTGTGCCATTATATGTTGGAAGTATGTGATCTGTTTTTTGTTTGTTTGTTTGTTTTTAATTTTATGGGGGATTACAGTTAAGAGATTTCATGAATCTCAGAAAAGACTTTGAACTTTGGACTTTAAAACATTGTTGAGACTGTGATAGACTATGAGGACTTTTGAAGTTGTACTAAATGCATTTTGCAGTTTGATATTGTTATAAGTTTATAGGGGCCAGGCAGTGGAATGTGCTAGTTTGAATATAATTGGTGCTATAAGCTCATAGGGAGTGGCACTATTAGGAGGTGTGGCTTTGTTGGAGTAGGTGTGGCCTTGTTGGAGGAAATGTGTCATTATGGGGGTGGGCTTTGAGATCTCCTATGCCCAAACTATGCTCAGTGTAGACATAGTTCATTTCCTGTTATCTGTGGATCAAGATGTAGAACTCTTGTTTCTTTCCTCAGCACCATGTCTGCCTGCATGCCGTCTGCCTGCTATGATGGGGATGGACTGAACCTCTGAAGTGTGAGCTACCCCAATGAAATGTTTTCCTTTATAAGAGTTGTTGTAGTCCACTATAGATGACCCTGTTGTCAAGAGCCAGCCCAGAGGACTTGAGAGCTGCTGAGCTGGCCCTGCCCCACCTCATATGCCCCCTACAGCAATCAGGAGAGAGAACCCAGAAGATTTCCTTTTAGGTGATTCTTAACCCCGTCAAGTTGACAATAATAATAATCACACCCTAAAACACTCAGATCACAAAGGCGAAGTCCAAATTTACTACAATACCCTAAGGGACTTGGATGTGATTCTCCTTTAGTGGATCAAAAGGCTCATAATGGTAACAACTGTAGGAAAGGAACTTTGTTCCGGAAAATAATCGAGGCTTGAGGGTTATGGGTTGAGACATGTGCAATCCAAGAAAACTGCTGACATGTCATATATGAGAAGTCGGGCAGAACCTTCGGAGTAAAGAAGAGGAGAGGTGTGGGCGTGAGTAGGAGCACAAGGAAGAACAATACGAGCTGAAATGCCTGAGAGCCTCTGGTATCATTGGAGACACAAACCCTCCCATCCTGGCTAGCTCCAGTGATGGCCTCTGAGTGCTGTGGGGGAGGCAGAAATCAAAGGGAAGCCACAGGTCTGAGACTTGGCTTGTGAGGAGCCCACGGCAGGGAAGTCCGGTGAAAAGCAGGGAGGCGAAAGGACCGAGACCGAGCAGCACTGGCCGTGGTCACGCACACCCCTGGGGATTTGCGGCCATCTTGAAGCACACATCCTGTTTCCCATTGGACATTGCAGAGTCAGCTTGAGCTAGCTGAATCATGTGACAGTGTGAACTGCAGCTGACATCTGTGCTGTGCTCAGACAATCACATGATTCTTCTCAGCATCGGCTTTCTCCTTCCTCACGGAGCTTTCCACCCAGCTTGCTAGAAGCTGTAGTCTTGAACACTTGGACACGTCTATTTAGCGTCCCATGCCCTCACTCTGTTTGGAGACACTTGAGAAGCAAAGCCAACACAGGACAGTCAGGCCGTGAAAGAGAAAATCATGTGGCATGAGCAATGGGATAAATTGATGATCAGCTCATAGTAATTGAGTTTGATGGTAGAGTTAGCAGAAAGCATTTCCTGAGAGCAAGTGTACACAGAGATGCATCTGAAAATTCTGTTGCCCAAATCTGAGAGTGCACAGAGACCACACTGGGATCTTTTGGAGGAGTGGATGGCGGTGGGTGTGATGTTTGTATGGCTGGCAGCTGCAGGCTGGCTGGAGGGCCATCATTTGAGTGGCACAATGTTAGAAAACGTGAGGCAGTGATTTATAGCCCAAAGGCCATCTGTAGTGTCAAAGGGAGAAAAGGGAGATGGAAAGTACCTGTGTAGGCTGAGGCAGGAGGATGATCAAAACCTCAAGGTTGATTGGGCTGCAGAACAAGTTCAAGGCAACCTAGGGAGACCCTGTTTCAAAGTAAAAAGTAAAAGAAAGTTGGCTAAAGAGGTTAGAGGTAGCATGCTTGCTTATTATACACAAGGTCTTAGGTCCAAACCTCAATGTACAAGAAGTAAAATACCGAATATGGGGAAAGCCAGTTTAAAATGCAGCTACAATAGCCTAGAGTCAGCGTGGAGGGCCACCAGCCATTGTTCTAGAACTTTCAAGTGTTCATTTCAGTGAAGTAGGTTGCTTTGGGTTCTATCAAGGGGTGCCCACACCTGGTGGCCTCACAGTGCCTAAGTTTCAAGAGTAAAAAAGCTGCCATCTTCACGTCTTCTCATTCAGTGTTTCTTAGTCATACGTATTTTATAATACCGGAACTGATAGTTACTGAGGTGCCTTGGCAGACATATGTGTCCATATGAAATATGGACATACCTATGTACATAACATAGGCATTCTTTTGCTAACTGGAAACAGAATCTTCCACCAACATCATTTCATTAATGTAGCCCTTCTCTTTCAATTTCAACTATTTTAACCCTTCGTTTCTCTGAGTGTCACAAGCTTAATATAATACAGCTGAGCTTCTCTGCATTGCTCACCCAGGGTACCGCTCATTGTCGTTTGCCTACTGTAACTGGTTATGCATATACAAATCTATTTGTCATTTGCCTTAGGAGGCCGTCTGGTCATGATGGGAGTGGTGACAGGAAGGGGACACTGAGCCAAGTTTCAGACTTGGGTTTTGTTGTGTTCTTCCAGCAAAAGAATAGACCAGGGCTATCTTTTCCCTGTGTTCTCCGGGCTGTTGAGTGACAGCTTGTGTCGGAGACTCTGGTCTTCTGCCTCTGGCCTTGCCCTCACCCACAAATCTATTTCCATTTCTCTCCGAGTCATTTTTGTTGTTGTTTTTCTACTTTGCAAGTTTCTCGTCTTTTCATCACCTTAATGTCTCTGCACTTTAGAATATGTGTGTACACAGTGTATAGCCGAACAGTTAAACACAGTCCCAATCCTGATTTTAATTCTTTTCCCCTCCCAGTGTGGTAATTCCTGGCATGATCAGCCGGTTTGCCTGTCTCTTTGGGACTCTGCAATGCACAATTCAGAAGAGCTAAGGCTGGAGGGTCTACAGACACGAACCTCCTGGAGAGAGCTGGCATCAGAGGTCCAGGTGCAAGTCAGTGCCCAGGGCTCTCCCCTTCCTTGCCTTCCAATAACTGACAGCACAGACAAGGAGGGAATGAGCTCCGGGAAAGGCTTTCTAGCTTGATTGATGGTAGAGGTTGACTGGAGAAGGCAGCAGGAAGTACACGCTCTGTTAAAAACAGGAAGGTTCCAGGGAAAGCCAAGAGACACTGGAGACACAGCAATGTCCCTCCACTCAGCTTCCTGAGCCTGGGATGGGTGGGGGTGGGGAAGAATGCGAGAAGTCCCTGTGCTCTCTTGCTTCATCTCCTGTCTTTATGGGAAGGTATCAGGTTGACTGTGTCTTAAACAACACCTCCATATCTGAGGAATGAGCAAGAGAAGCCCAAGGGCAGTAATGCATTCATACAAAGATAAAGAAGGACCTTCCCCCCAGACATTGTGTTCTGGCCACAGCCGCCTTTATGGGGACCACAGTTAGCAATTGCCCATTTGATTATCCTGAGCCTGTGAAGAGGCTGGGTGAATTGGTAAATGTGTCTGTTGCCTTGAGGTCGAATCCTGATACTAGTGTGTAGGTCTTCAGGACTGAGAGATAGCCAAGCCGTGGACATAGTGAGTCTCAGGGAGAGCTAGGCATAAGACAGTTAATGTTGCAATGTTGAGAGGAGGGGGACAGAATGAAAGGGGAAGGGAAAACAGGCTGATGCCCAACTCTCACAACTCCCATGTTCTACTTAGTACAGAACTCAGGAATACTGGAATGAAGTTAGACCATCTCAGAGAGAATCATCAGTGTGAGGGGATTGAACACTGCATTGTTAGCATGGTTTACAGCTTTCAAATGTCTGGATATCTGGTGTGCTGGTCCCTGTCTGCATTCTGACTGCAGGCCCGCCCCACAACCCTTAGGATATGAGTACTAAGTGTAGCCTTTGCCTACGCTCTGCATGAAAGGGGGACATTCTCTGAATTCTGTCCCAACCACCTCAAATGTCAGGGCCTGAAATAAGGAACTACTTGTTATTCTGACAGCTTTTGTGGCTCAAGAAGGCAGCGCAGGTGCACAGTCAGGCAATGCCTCACAGGATGGGGTTCCAGAGCAAGACTTGGAAGCTGGCAGCAATTCCTGCACTGGGCTGGTATCACTGGGAGATGCTCTCACTTCCTTGTCTGAGATGAGGTTGGTTCTGCTGTAGTGTAGGCTGCGTGTCCTACAGAGCTCTCTCCTTGTAGCCTGGGTTTCATCTGAGCCTGGTGTCTGAGTAAGGAGAACAAGGCGGGAGTTGTTATACATTTTATTACCTGGCCTTGGAAGTCACTGTGTCCCCTCTGCCATTATGGCAGAGGCCAGATTCAAGGAGAAACAAAAATATGGCCCCCTCTTCATGGGCAGAAATGTGAAAACCACATAATGTGAAAGCCCTGTAGGATAGAAGATGCTGTGGCTACTGTTTGCAAATGTATTGTCACAGTGCTCTTTGTTCAAGAGAAGAGCATAGTAGATGGGGATGTGGGACAAAAATCTCATGTCTGGGGTTTCCAGAGGGCTTTGTGCCTTAACTCAGCCAAAGAATTATAGTGGTTGCATATGAGAAAACTCAATAAAGAGCAGCCTCTGTTTCCATCACCACCATCATCACCATCACCACCACAACCACCACCATCATTATTATCACCACCACAACCACCACCATCATCATCAACACGACCACCACCATCATCATTATCACCACCATCATTACCACCATCACCACCACCATCATCACCACCATCATCATCACCATCATCACCACCATCACCACCATCATCACCACCATCACCATCATCATCACCACCATCACCACCATCATCACCACCATCATCATCACCACCATCATCATCACCACCATCATCATCACCACCATCATCATCACCACCATCACCACCATCATCATCACCACCATCATCATCACCACCATCACCACCATCATCATCACCATCATCATCATTACCATCACCACCATCATCATCACCTCATCACCACCATCACCACCATCATCACCCCCATTACCACCATCACCACTACTACCACAACCACCATCACCATCACCACCACCCTACCCCCATCTTTATCATCTCTCAGAAATCCATGAAGATGGGTTGATCATGGTTGGAAGTTTACATGTGTTGAAGAGAAGCTGCAGTTTAGTGATACCTCTGTATTTACTTGGGGTTTGTGTTCATAGTGAACTACGAATTAGCAATTTAGTGACAGTTGTAAAATATGAGCCTTAATTTAAAAAAAAAAAGAGCCTCATGTAGCCTAGGCTGGCCTTGAACTTACAATGTAGCCAAGGATAACCTTGAATAAGCATATGCCCAGTTCATGTGTCAGTGGGCACAGAGCCTAGAGCTTCATGCGTGCTGGACAAGTGCTGTACCAACTAATCCATGTCCCCAGTGCTGGGCCATAAACTCTAGGAGCTTAGTAACGACTACATCCTAGTCGTTATCCAGAGAAGATTCAGCTAGTGGACATTTTGGCCTTTTTTAAACATACACATGCACACACACAAACACACACACACACAAACACACACACACCAAAACATAGTAAATATAACCACAAAGTTTCTATTTACTGGTTTGGATAATTTAGGTGTTTTAAAAATCAGAGGTATGTGTTTTACTTTGAAAGAGTGTTGTCTAAGGTAGCTAGTAACACCAGTTCATACGAGGAAGTGTTTATTAAAGCAATAAATTATATAAATAATAACCAGAGCAGCTGTAGACTATGGCTTCTTACTAATAAGCTTACCATGTCAGGAACCTCACTTGGCAAGAGAAAAGTCTCCCCTTAACTGTGGTTTTGTTTTCTCTAATTTCCAATACACGCAGTCAAAAGCAATCCAAAACCACTGAATGGAGAGTTCAGATGCAGACGATTTCATGTTTTAAATTCAGCATTGCTCCGAGTCACAAGATGAAGTCTCTTGTTGCTCCCTGCTCACCACTGAGACACAACTCAGCTGCTGGCCAGTGTTTCCTCACTGTATATCCTACCCTCCTGTTAAGTACTCAGTAGCTCTGTCATGCTTAGATTGGCTGTCACGGTACTTTAGTGCCTCTTTCAAGTTACCCTGAGCACAGGAGCAGGGCTGCTGGCAGTTCACACATGTCGAGGGGAAGCTGCAGTATGCTTCTAAGCTGCTAATTTCTGAGTTTTAAGAAGGAAAAGGTAATCCCATGTGTGAAGGTCACTAAGAGCTACACTGTGGGTGAATCTTCCAGGTGGGAAATCATTGAAAATGAATGCAAGTTTTTCTGACACACCTGTGGCTGAAAAGTTATGACCACAGTGAGTGACAAGGGCAGAGTTAACACAGAAGGCACCCCTGGCGGGCTTGGAATATATTCCCCAGGAAAAAGGGGGGCAGTTGACCTCTTAATTGGTGGTACTTAGTGTTTGAATATTCAGTCGGTTCTCTAAAGGATTCATCTATAATTCTAACCATGAATTCTCCCTCACATAGTTTGTTTTATTTCACTTTGGGTTAATGTTCAAGTTGCTGGTCTGCCCTTGAGGGCGCATGGGTGGTATAGCCACACCAATCGATATCTGGGATGCTGAGCCAAACTAGCCTAATGGTGGCAGGGCCTTGAGGGACAAGAGCAGCTGGGTATTCATCTAGCCTCTCTTTCAGTCAATGTTGGTGTTTGCCCTGTGGCTCCAGAAGCACCTTAGGGTGTCAAGAACCAGCCAGCACTGGTTTATGTAACCGCCCCTGTTTTGTTTTCAGTTGGGAGGTGAGGTCAAAGGTTAGCTTCCATAGAGGTCCACTCTCCAGACTGGGCCTGGAGCCTTTCCAAGGAGGCAGAGTCCAGTTGATGTTGGATGTTGACCTCCAGTGTCAACGGACAAGGGGCCAGTGATGAAATCTTTCCCATAGGTTTTCTAGGCAAAAATGGAAGCTAAACTCTGTAGAGCAATAACTGGACCTTGTTACTCGAGGGGACCTCTGAACCAGGTGGTCAGGGTTCACTGTTACTGACTGTGTGACAGGCCAACATGCTTCAGTTTCCTTAAGTCTAGAATGAGGTAAAAGTAGCGCTCACCACGTGGGGCTCTTCTTAAACTCCCTCTGTGTGTATGGTAGGTTTGTGTATAAGTGTTCCTGCGTGCATGTGTGCGCATGTGTAGAGACCAGAGGCTGGCGCTGGGTTTTGCTCTATCAGACTCCATCTTGAGACAGGGTTTCTCACTGAAACTGGAGGCCGCTGCTTCAGCTGTAACGGCTGACCTGTAAGCCTCAGGGACCCCGTCTCCACCTGCTGATATTGGCGTGGCAGGTTCACGCCACTGCACTCGGCTTTTTATCTAGGTCCTGGGAATCTGAACGCAGGTCCTGATGGCTTACAAGACAAGCATTTTACCTACTGACTATCTTCCAGTCCTACCACATGGGATTCTTAGGCAGTAGAAGGCTTAATAGAAGCAAAGAGCTGTATATTGCCTATAGCTACCCCAGGAGATGCTATTGCTTTTCTGTCCTTGATACCAACTGCAGCCACTCAAGAGAAATGGCTGTATGGTGGGCATTCTGTTAGGCTTAATTTTGTCTTCATAGAAACTCTATGTGCTACCTATTTTTTTTGTCCCCAGGTCATAGATGAGAAAAGTGAGGCAGGCATGGAGGAAGCTCACTATCTGCTCAAGGTCACATATTAACGGGTAATGGACATGAATTCTAACTCAGTGCTGTCTGGCACAAAAGCTTTTCATCACAAGACACCCTGAGCAAAACAAAACAAAAACCGCAAAGCAAAAAGTACCCTCGTCCTAGGCATGATCCAGGCCTCCCGAGAAGGCTGTTCGGGAGCTCTGCTAACGGTCAACACAACAGAGTTGTGGCTGTGACATTTTCAGGCAATTTCTTGAAAGGATTCTTTTGTAGCTTTAACCAGATTGCAAAAAGTTTATTTTCCATAAAATGTAAGCCTCTGTGTCGCTTGCGCAGTCTGTTTTGTTTTGTGTTAGTGTTTAAAGATCTAGTCTTCCTTTAAGGGCACAGAGGCACCTTCAAAATCAAACCAATCGATGTCATTGATCGGCTGTGCTGCTGTGTGTAGAAGACATTTCCTGCTCCAGCTGCGCCTGTCACTCTGATGGCATTTGAGGCTGGAAACTCAGATGTGTCCCCTAGGGCTCTGGGTGAGGGACACCATGTGTGAGCACAAGCCCATGCCACGCTATAGGAAGTCGGATGAAGTTGGGGTGCATCTTATGGTGGGTAAGGGTAGGGATGCAGAATCCCTGAGGCCTCCAATGCTGCACTTATCTGAAGGTCTTGTGACGGGAGCAGGGAGTTGACGCCACACTCACTCCCCAGCTCCTTCCTCCTGCTTCTGAACTTGTCTTTCTTCCCCAGACCACAACAAGGGAAGATTGACAGCTGGAATTGAGAAACACATAGGGCCAGAAGTGGGAGAAGATCCTCCTTCTTCCTCTGTTTGTTCAAAGATAAAGAGGCCCATTCAGTCCACACAGGGTCCAGCAATTTAACCATAAACTACATTAATGGATGCCAGAAAGCAACTACCCTCCTGGGCTGCGTCCAGACATGGGAACCTCAGGTTCCGAACCCTCTGGACCGGGTGTCCCCAAGGCTTCCCTTTAAAACTGTTGGGCGGCTTGAGCATTTTAAGCATTTAAACATTTTATTTCTTTTTTCTTTTTTTAAATTGATATTTATTGAGCTCTACATTTTTCTCTGCTCCCTTCCCTACCTCTCCCCTCCCCTCTTCAATCCTCCCCCAAGGTCCCCATGCTCCCAATTTACTCAGGAAATCTTGTCTTTTTCTACTTTCTACTTCCCATGTAGATTACTTCTATGTAAGTCTCTCTTAGTGTCTGCATTGTTGTCTAAGTTCTCTGGGATTGTGGTTTGTAGGCTGGTTTTCTTTGCTTTATGTTTAAAAATCACTTATGAGTGAGTACATGTGATAATTGTCTTTCTGTGTCTGGGTTACCTCATTCAAAATAATGTTTTCTAGCTTCATCCATTTTCCTGCAAAATTCAAGCTGTCATTATTTTTTCTGCTGTGTAGTACTCCATTGTGTAAATGTACCTCATCCATTCTTCAGTCGAGGGGCATTTAGGTTGTTTCCAGGTTCTGACTATGACAAACAAAGCTGCTGTGAACATAGTTGAGCACATGTCCTTGTGGCACAATTGAGCATCCTTTGGATATATACCCAAAAGTGGTATTATTGGATCTTGAGGAAGGTTGTTTCCTAATTTTCTGAGAAATCGCCACACTGACATCCAAAGGGGTTGTACCAGCTTGCATTCCCACCAGCAATGCAGATGTGTTCCCTTTTCCCCACAACCTCTCCAGCATAAGTTGTCATCAGTGTTTTTGATTTTGGCCATTCTTACAGGTGTAAGATGGAATCTCAGAGTTGTTTTGATTTGCATTTCTCTGATGACTAAGGATGTTGAACATTTCCTTAAGTGTCTTTCAGCCATTTTAGATTCCTCTGCTGAGAGTTCTCTGTTTAGGTCTGTACTCCAATTTTTTTATTGGAGTATGTGATCTTTTGGTGTCCAATTTCTTGAGTTCTTTGTATATTTTGGAGATCAGACCTCTGTCTGATTTGGGGTTAGTGAAAATCTTTTCCCATTCTGTAGGCTGTCGTTTTGCCTTGTTGACCGTGTCCTTTGCTTTACAGAAACTTTTCAGTTTCAGGAGGTCCCATTTATTAATTGTTTCTCTCAGTGTCTCAGTCTCTCAGCTGCTGGGGTTATAAAGCATTTAAACATTTTAAACATCATCTTTTAAACATTCATGCTGCAATATCAGAGCCTATAGGTTTTTTTCTTTTTCTTCCTTTTTTGATAAAAAAAAAAAAGAAGTCTCTTGTGCTTCTAATCCTTGGTGATTGTGGTATTTTGGATCTCATGACAACAACCCCTGTTCCAAAGTTCCAAAGACAAAAGGTTTTTTTTTTCCTTACCGGAATTTTTTTCATTCCTTCCCACCCACCCCACCCCCATCCTCATTTCCTCAGGAAACCATTTAGCTAGAGACAGAGGGAAAATCCTCCAACATATTTCAGTAGTCCCCAGAGACTCACACGTACCTAGGCAGCCATCAGGCAATGAACGCTCACGCTCAGCTTGGGGACAGTTGGAAGACTTTCATCCCTGCTCCCACCAGCTGACCTCCAGGAACTACTGGAGGTAGCTGACTGGCTCTGCGTGTCACCCTTTGGGGCTATCCAGGTAAAGCCATCCTGGAGCTGCCACGGGTCCAGGGACAGGACACTCCAGTTTACTTTCCAGGGGTCTTCTGGAAAAACACCTGTAAAGATGGTCCTGTGGGTTGTAGGAGAAGGTAGTGATACTCTGTCAAACAACTTCTGCAGCCCTTTAGTATATAGCAGAATTGTAACTGCTGGGAACAGCTTGGCACACAGGCTGGCAAGGTCTTTGTTCTCTATTCAGAAGGAAGGTATACATTACAAGGAGCAGTAAATTGGCAAAACCCAAGAGAACAAACAAGCAGCCAATCGCATTGTTAGGTGCTGAGTGCTATAAAGAAATCAAAAAGCGTTTTGCAGTAATGACCAATTTCCAAGGGGTTTGCAAACTTTAGGAAGTGTTTCTAATACTCCAGTGGCAGCTGCCTGCCTTCAGGCTGAGAGGCTTCTCAGGGGTGCCTTTGTCCCATCTGCAGCAGGGAGCCTACATCTTCCTCCAAAGGTAGACTTTAAGAATTTCCATGAGCAAAGGTTTAGAGTCTCATGGGTTCACACAGACTCCTGGTTGGACACTGTGTGGCAAGAGAAAAAAAAGAAAAAGAAAACAAAGTCTCTACAGGGCTTGGCAAAGCACTCCCCACTTTATTAGGAGCCCCAATAAACGGAGAGCTTGGGAAAACCATTTGGGAGGTAAAGGAGAAGCGAAGAGAGTGGAGTGTTTCAGCTGCAAAGAAAACCTCACTTTCAAACAAAAAGGCCTCCGGTTTCAGGATTCTCCACCATGGTTGAGATCAGATCTAACCCATCTGACTCCTGGGAGTGTTGTGAGCCTTCCGGGAAGGTTGTGTCTCTTTCCTGGCCCACACTCATCTTCTCAGAGCCCCGGGAAGGTGTCCCATGGTTTCTTGATTTGCATTCTTGCATTCCCTCTGGCTTAGCTGGGGGAATCCTCCAAGAATCAAGTAGAGCTCGCAGGAACCAGCACAAAGTCTTTCTAAGAGCCGACGCTCTGCTGAGCAGCCAGCAGATGTCAGCAGTTCATCTGCTTTTGGTCCCTGGCAAGGGACAGAGCCCACCAAGGAGGACGCCTGGGCAGACACCAGCTGTTTGAAAGTCTCAAGTGTGGGTTAAGGAATCTACTCTTAGGCCAAGCACCAAAGGCAAAGGGAATGGTGTTTTTCAGACGGGACACACAGATTCGTTCTCGGAACGGATGCTTGCTTTTCACACTCACACAGGACTTTTGTTGTTGTTGTTTGGTTGGTACTGATACCAGAATTTGTCAGAGAATTAGACAAGCTTTGTTGGGAAAATTTCAAAAGCTAAAGGCAACTAAATCTGCTTTCAAGTATGATTCACACACCCCTGCTGCCACTTTAAAACAATAATCTATGCTTTTAAAAGAATCTCACTAGACTCTTGAGAAAGAATGCTTAGGAAGGAACAGTCTGAAAATGACAAACAAAATTTCAAACAGGATGCTCGAAAATAGACATGCAAAGGGCAGAAGGCAATTGAGACCAGTCTCTGTGATTGATTATTTATTTGACAAAGCCAGAGTAATCCCTCTGTCTAATAAATGTGAGACCAAATACCGCTGGCGAATTAAACATCAACAGGCTAAAATGCCTTTGGTTTATGGAGGAGGGCTTCTTGCTCATTTGTACTCATGGCTCACAGACCTATTAGCTTGTGTTCCTCAGAAGCCCAGGGTCAGGTGCAAAGACAATAAGATCACATTTACTAATTGTTCCCTGTACAGCGATGCCCCATTCATAGTGTGTGTGTGTGTGTGTGTGTGTGTGTGTGTGTGTGTGTGTGTGTGAGAGTGTGTGAAGTCCAGCGTCTTTTTCAATTGTTCTTCACCCCTTTCAGACAGGTTTTTTCACGGAGCTTGTTATTCTGTCTCCTCAGCACTGAGACAACAGGCACACATTGCCATGTCTGGGACTTCAACTGGGTTCTGGGAACTGAACTTGGGTCTTTGTGCTTGCTAGACTTAGTGACTAGGCCATTGGCCAAATCCTCACTCATTCTCTTCCAAGTCAACCTCTAGTGTTTCTTCTTCTCCTTTGCATGTTTATTTTTCAAGCTTTGTTATTATGGAGTCTGTGCTTCGAGGTTAAATCTGCATGGTCCATGCCATTGTAGACAAGTCTGTGGACTTACGGAGGAAGGTCAAGCATATGCCGTTGCAAGTCTGTCGGTGGAAATCTAGTTAGAGTTAAACGTAGGGCCCAGTTCCCAAAGGCTGGCACTTGAGGTCTGATTGGGAGTCACCTCCCAGGCTCATGGACTTTGACAACAGCCTCATCTTCAAGGCTTACACAAGGGTTAGCACGGTATGCGGCCCAGTGGGCGACGGACGGCCTACTGCAAAACCAGGGTACAGCCTGCCTCTCACGTTGGTCCCTTACATCTCTTGTGAACTGGCATCACCCTCCCATGGTTCTTGTCATCACTTCCAACACTTTGTCTTTCTTCCCAGATCTGTCCTCCCGACTGCCTTCCTCACTGTCCCTTGGAACTAACTGTCTTCTATTCATTTAAATTCAACTGATGCTTCAAACTCCAGGCCTTGTCTGGTGCCTTCACCTGTTACTCCAGCTTAGTGCTATTTTATGCCTCTTAATTCCTCAAGTGCCCAATGCACCACATCTTTCATTCTTTTAATTAGCCATCTTATCTTGAATAATTACATGAATAATTATATAGATATAACCATATAGCAATAACTAATATATTTACATACATTATGTTATATTGCCATTTCTATGATGTAAGTCTGTTTCTTCCACATTTTTTTCCAAAATAGAGGGCAACTTCTTGAAATTTGAGGTAATTTTTAGACTAATTTTATCAGCAGTGTGATGCCTGATGACAGGCACTTGTTAGGTGGAAGCATAAATAGGGGCTAAGGAAATGACTTCATCAGTAAAGTGCTTGCCTTGGGGACAAGGGTTGAACTGGATCCTTAGGGCTCATGTAAGAAGTGTGTGGTGGCCAAGCCCGCAATTCTGGCTCTGTGGAAGTGGAGGCAGACAAGCTCACTGACCAACCAGCCTAGCTTTGCCTAACTGCTGATCTCGGGTCCTAAGGAGACAACTTGTTTCAAAAAAAAAAAAACAAAAAAACAAGGTAAATGGTACTTAAGAAAGAATGACCTGAGGTTCTTCTTCAGCCTCCTCCACGCTAGCACATGTGCACACTCATGTGCACACCCCCTCCTCAGTGCACATTCTGGACCACGAACTAACTCTCTCTCTCTCTCTCTCTCTCTCTCTCTCTCTCTATATATATATATATATATATATATATATATACATACACATATACACATATATACATACATATATATATATACACATATACACACACAGGCACACATGAGTATACACATACAGGTATATACACACATGCACATGGGTACACACAGATACACACACTGGTACATGCACACAAACACACAGGTATATACACACATACATGCATACATATACATGCACACACAGAAATATTAGTTGACAGAAATATTCTGTCAATTAATTTCACTTCAGCCTCTAATGCCCAGAGTTGACCTCTCTGGGGGGTGAAAGTCTGAGATAAAAGAGAAACAAAGTCTGAGTCCCTAGCTCCTTCCTCATTTACTGCTCTTTTGAGGTCCTGGAGCAAAGTCATTTTCCAGGTTCAGCTGTTCCTGAAGACTGTGGCTCCTTTTGGCAAGAAGGAATGCCAGGCCTCGGTCCCCTGAGGGAAATGTGACCTGCTAATTATATGCAAAGACTCGCTCCCTAAAAGAAGGTCTGGCTTTGTTGCGACTGGGAAATGTCAACAAATGACATTATCAACCTTTGAGCAATCTCTGACTGCACAAGGAGGGTCAATAGGGAAGCCAGGTGAGTGGGGACCTTAGAATCACTGGGGATCTGGGGTGGGGGTGGGTGGGGCAGCCCTGAAAGTCTTCATGTAACTTTGATCTTGTGGTTGAAACCTATGAAGAGAACCTTGAAAAGCAAAGGCATTTTGTGTGTATGTGTGTGTGTGTGTGTGTCCTTGCTTGTAAATAGAGGAAGGGCTATGCTAAGAAGTGGCCTGGTGTCCCAGCATTGTTTCTGTGGGTAGGACTGAAGCCACATGCAGTCACTAGTATGTCCTTTCTTTTCTGCCTGGATAGGCTGAGGTCAGTGTAAAAGCAGATGAAGAACTGGTTTTAAAGACTCATGACAATATATGGCTCCTGCTCTCTCTAACCTAAGTGCTCCATGTCACCACCATCTTGGGTCCTCACCCTGGTTCTTTGGAGCCTGTTGTTTCCTTTCTAGAGAAAAGTTGGGCTCAAGGAAGTAAGGGATGATGCCCTGTGTCACAAAGCTCCTAGTGGATGAAGATGAATTTTAAATCAGGCAAGATGGTGGTTGGTCTGGATCCTGGTCTGGGTCTGCGTCTGTGGTAGTTTGAATGTGGAATGTCCCCTGAAGTTTGAAATCTTGGTTCCCAACTGGGAGTGCTGCCTGGGGAGGGTGTAGGACCCTTAGGAGGTAGAGGAAGTGAGTCACTGGTAGCAGGCTCTGATGCTTTCTAGTGCGGCTTCGCATCTTGTTTGTTCTTTGCTTCTTGACTGGATGCACAGTGAACAGCAAGCCACTGCTCCTGTTGTCATGCCTTCCCTGGTGCAATAGCCTGCATCTCTTGATGTGGGAGGTCCTTCTGTATATGTGTTGCTTTTATTGGTTTATTGGCCAATGACTTAGCAGAGTAAAGCTAGGCAGGAAATTTGAACAGAGATAGAAAGAGAGCAGGCAGAGTCGAAGGAGATGCCATATAGCAGTCAAAGGAGAAAGATGCTAGAACATTATCGGTAAGCCACAGCCTTGTGGTGATACATAGATTAATAGGAATGGGTTAATTTAAGATGTAAGAGCTAGCTAGAAATACACCTGAGCCATTGGCCAAACAGTGTTGGAATTAATATAGTTTCTGTGTGATTATTTGGGTCTGGCAGGGAAACAAAAGTGCAGTCTCTGTCTACAATCTCTCTTGTCAGAGTTTTTATCCCGGTGACAAGGGGTGTCTCAGAAAGGACCATTCACAACTTCTTTGTCAGTCTGTCCTTTTCTTAAAATGAAGGGACGGAACAGATGGCGAAGTGCTGCTTTGTTTTAGGTGGTCGCTGGAATGGATGGCGTTTGGGACTGGGCATCTGTATGAGTAGCTTCCTTAATCTAGCTATGTGATGTTTTATTTGTGAGTCCATTACAGTGAAGTGATTAAAGAAAAAGGAGAAGGATCAATAAAGACACTTGATGACCTCTGACCTTCACACACATGGGTTCTGAATCCCTGAAGGGCAGAAGTGTTGCCTTGACGCTTTCTCCTAATAGAAGCATTCTCACAAGGCTTAGCAAGCTCCTGAAACTTACAGGACTCACAAGGCCCTGTCCCCATATTAAATACTCAGGAACATTTGTTGGACAAGAGAACATTCTCTAACCAGTCCAGCTGTCTGCAAGTTGTGCAGGCAGCTTCTCCAGAGATGCAGTTTTGGTGAAGCCCTCAGAATTGTTGCCCTTGCCGGGGTGGGTTGTTCAGTGATGCAGCCACCCCATGAATCACTCATGCAGAATCACACTCCTATAAGCAACCCTAATAAACTCAATGGTTCACTAAGCTAGAGTTATGTAGAATGTTTTCTCTGGTCTGTCACTGGTGCCCTGTGTGGGGTGAACAGACATTTGCTCAGGTCTCCACAGGAAAGGCACACTAGGAGAGTCCTTCAGTGGAAGGGCAGTTGGCAATGATGTAGATAGAGATAATTATTGCAGGGGCAAAGAAGCTGTACCAAGCAGCAGGGTGAAAACCAGAAAGCTCGTCTTCATTACCAGCTGTTCAAATGTTCAGAGTTGGCAATGTAAAGATTAGACCTTTAAATTCCCTGCTAGGGATTGATACCAAAAGCAGGAAAGGAAGCCACACAGTGATTTTAATATAAAGAATTTTGGGGGATATAGCTCAATGTGCTTTATTGAGGTCCCGGTTTAATCCCTATCGAAAAAGAAGAGAATGAAAGAAAGCAAAAGAGTTGTTTGCTGTAGAGTAGTGGGGGATGAGCTAAAAATAACTAAAAAGATCCCTGAGAACACAAAGATAGCATTGGTCAGCAGCAGCCATTACACTCGGAGCGGAGATGGGGGTCTGAGGGGTATTTCCTCTCCTGTCTTCTTCCCCTACGAGCTGAGGCCCCTACATACTGATGAGAGAGGCTACAGCCCACTGCCTGGGAGAGGAGTAGCTGTATTGATCACGTTTATTAGAAACCTGTCTTCTGGAATGTGCAGGAAATCACCCCGGTGGGATGCTGGGAAGTTGTTGAAGAGGAATTGTCTCTCTAGACCATAAACCCTGAAAACGTCCAAGGTGTCAGGAGAGCCGCAGCCCCCGGTGCTGCTGATCGTAGGTACTGCTGGATCCGGTATGAGAGAACCGCCTGTTCTTCCCAATCCTGACGCTGCAGGATCCTTCATGGCCAGGATCACCGCACACGTGTAAGGCGCTGATTGCTTAGAGATGGTCTGTGGGTGGGGACTGCGGAACCAGAACCCAGCTGGACACGCCCTTCCTACTCCATTGTGTCTCTGGTACGTCTACTTCACACGGCACCAACTGGTGATGGAAAGCCATTTAAAGGCCCCAGAGCCACTATTTGAAGAGTGGGTTGTGAAGGGTGAACTTCGAACCAAGAGGCCACAAGTTCAAAGTGAGTACACCCCAGAAAAATATTACTATAATTTACTGTGTATGAGTCAGACCTGGGGGTACTAGTCCTGGGGAATCTCCTACACTCCGTATTCTGGATCAGTGGTTTTGAGAGGCATTCCAGGTAATTTTGATGTGTGGTCTACTTGGATTATTGCAATAGTCTCCTAATAGTTTTCCCCACCTTGTTTCTATATCACTCATTGTGCACACAGTGGTACATTAGTCTGTTTTCCTCCATCGGTTTAACAAAAACACAGAAGCCAAGTGCTTACGAAGAACATGTGTTTGCTTTTCTTGTCATTTAGGAAGCTGGAAGTCCCAGGTTGAGTAGTTCCTTCTCTGTCCTCTTGTTACAACGTGGTGAGGAGACTTAGTGGAACTGAGTAGACACAGAAGGAGTTCCTGCATGAGAAATGGTCTTGATATATAATAACCCAGTTTCATGAGAACCAACTTAACCTAAGAGACCAGCATTAATCTTTTCTGTGGGCAGTACCTTCAGTGGCCCAAGTCTCTTGTACCGAACCTCAAAACGTACAGGTTTGGGCACACGTCAAGGATGCCACCTCCAGCGTGTGGACCTTTGGGTACAGACACAAAACCTATGGTATCCAAACCCAAGTCACAATTGAGGGACAGTACTGAAACACAAGTTAGAACATATCCTTTGGTTGCTCAAGATGCCCAAGGGACCCATATTTCTGGAGAAAAACTCATATCTTTTCAGGGACCTGCATGGTTTGGATCCCTACTGCCTGTTTCCTGCTAACTGTCCTCATCCTTCGCCTAGGTGACACTGCCCTCATGCAGGCCAGGCACAGACAGACCCAGGCCGTATGTTCTTACGGTCTCTTCCTTCTACTGGCCTCCCCTTCGAGATCACTGCCAGCCCACACCGTCCCTGCTTTCCGATCTTGGTTCAGACAATACCTTCCCTGCGAGTCCTTGTTTTACCCCTGGGCTTAAACCTACAGTCTCCTTCCCAGCCCTTCTGAACACTGGGCAGAATACCTTCAGGATCGACTTTTCTCCACATGGCTTACCACCACCGCTGACAGATTATTCCACCCCCTTATTTTGTCCATTTGTTTTAGGTTGTCCCACTAAAATATATGCCCCATGAGAAAATGACCTTTTGTCTTTCTTATTTATGGCTGCTCCTGCTGGGACCTTGAATGGTGCCTAGAACATGGTTGCTCAATGAGTGTTGGATGAATGAACATACCCTGCATTCTGAGAAATCACTGTGAAGTCTGTTGGTTGGGAGCAGCCATGGCCAAGGCGGTTCTCAGACTCTTTGAAATCTCCTAAGTACACACCAGCATGGACCTTCAAGGAGGCCTGCACTTTGTGAAAATGGAACCGTCTAGAAGAGTGGCGGCAAAGACTCCTGAGGAACTCTATCATGCATTCGGAAGTGTGGAAAAGCAGCTCAGCCCACTGAAACAATACATAGCACTTTGGAGAGAAAAAATCGCCATGATTCAAGATGATATTTTACAGAGTCTGGGTTCTATCCATGGTTTTTGTTCTGGAAGCCTCTGGGGACCTCAGGAAGACAAAACCAGATGAAAGTGAAGCTGCTCTTCCCAGAGTCAACTGTCTTTCTCTCTGTTCCCGAAGGAAGGAAACGTGTCTGTGATTGGCATTTCCTTCAGGATCTGGAACTTGTCCTATCACCACTAGGGTCAAAGCCTTCTGCTGTCGGTTCCCCCAGGCCTGAGGGAATTCCATGTGGCCTTGCTGAGTGAGTCACAGCTCCAGTCGCCATGACTTGGACCTTATTTAACCCAGGACACCGAAGGATTTCTCAGTGAATTATTAAGGAATGGGCCAAGAGAGCAGGGAGAGTCATTCTGAGATCTAAGCTGGTTTCTGCAGAATCAACTGGAAGCAGCAAATGGGGGTAACAAGTGGGGTCTGTGTGTGAAGGTGGGGAGCCCACAGTTGAGAACAAGGCTTTAGTTCTGTTTTGACGGAACAGGTCGATAGAGGACTGGGGAAACCGCTCGGTGACAGAGCACTTGCCTGGCATGGTCCCTGATTCAATTGTCAATAGCCTTTCATCACCTCCCCCCAAAAAAAGTCAACAGAAAAATTACCACTTGTGATTGAAGACACTTAGGGTTGATTTAGTTTCTGAGTTTGCTGGGTCTGTTAGGGTGTCCAGGCAGTTTAATGCTAGTTGTGAGTACTCTGTTTACTCCAGAGGCTTACCACTGTATCAACCACACACAGGATACTCTGCTAGAGAGACAATCCTTTCTTGGATATAGGCATGATTTTGAATCTTGCGATTTCATAAATCCACGAACAATCACTATTGCCTTACCAAAGCTTTGGAAGGTGTGTTTGGTCTTCAAGGGTTCATATGAAAAAAAAAAAACCTTCCACCAATCACCAGGAATGCAGATAAAAAAATATCACATGCAATATTCATTTTAACATCAGTGTTTCTAAGTGATAGCAGTGTGTCTTGTTGCAAGGAAAGCCAAATTAAAGAGAGCAGGGAAGTCTGTTTAGTGAAGGTAATTGATTCTCTGATTCCCCTAAGAACCATGAAATGGGATAAGAGAGTGGCACCCTCCCATTTTTTCTCTGACCCAGCACCCTTCAGAATGGTTCCTTGCCTTGTTCATTCAGGTCATTCCCCCAACTTCCAAGCCCAGTATCCAATTCGTAGCACATGTGATGTTTGCAGGGCTGAACTTGCCCATCCATGCGAACATCTTCAGGCAGCCTGACGCACAGGTGCCACTTCTCCTCCTCTGATCCTTTCTTCACCTCCTTGTTGTTTATCCTCTCCTTTGTGGTCCCCCACCCCTCTTCAAGAGCTACTCTCTGGAAGGCTGGACCAACTGGCCCCTTAGCTAAGACCCCATCCCTGTTTTAAGCAATGGCTGCCAAGGTAAGTGTAAGCAGGGTCACGGTTTCAGAAGTGAGCTGCCTCCAAGAACTTTTTCTCTTCGCATCTCAGGGTGGACTATCATCTGCACCCAGGCAACTCTGCTTGACATGTCTGCTTTGGTTGGTGCTGGAGACATATTCCTACTTAACATGTTCCCAAACCTGCTCTGGTTTCTATACTCCTCATCCTGGGACTTTCCCCCTTTTCAGTTATCCCAAACTGCAAAGCTTAGGATTGTGCTTTATTCTGTCACACCTGGAGCATCCGCCTATCTCACTGAGACTATGTTGCTAGAGCCTGAATGCTGCCCGTCCCTTCCCTGTTCAATTCCTCCTCTAGGCTAATGCTTACCGTACAACTGGTCATTCAGTTTTAGCCTAAGTCTCTCTGCATTATTGTCTCAGAGCAGCACTTGGAGTGACACTTTTTAGGTTGAACTCTCTGTGGCTTTCTATGTCACTCAAAATAAAAGCCAGGACTTACATGCTCCAAAGATGCTGTTTGGCCTGTGTGACTCTAGTCAAGTCTTCCTTCGCCTTCCTACATCTACTATGCATGGTTATAAATAACAATGGGTAGCAATGCAACCTCCCAACAAGTCTTCCCATCACCCCACTTCCTATTGCTTGTGTCTCCCTTGAGTTCCAGCTATTGGTCTGTTATCGATGATGTGATGTTGTTTGCATTTATTTGCTTGTTATCTGTCTGTCCTTTTACACCAGCAAATCTCAACCAGTGGGTGGCAACCCCTTTGGGAGCCAAATGACCCTTTCACAGGGCCACCGAAGACCACAGGAAAACACAGATACTTACATTATGATTCATAACGGCAGCAAAATCACAGTTATGAAGCAGCAATGAAAATAATGTTATGGTTGGGGTCACCACAACATGAGGAACTATATTAAAGGGTCCAGCATTAGGAAGGTTGGGAACCACTGTTCTACACGGAAACACAAACTGCAAGAGCCAAAGAACTCTATCAGCTGCAATCACTACCGTGTTCCTGTTACCTAGAGCACCTGGCCAGATCAGTGTGACTGAATAAGTGATCACCTAACTAGACAGCAGTTGATGTTAGATAGGCTGTGCATGAAGGAAACTCCGTGAATTCACAGGGCTAGATGGACCTCATATGGGGAGTAGCTCAAGGGTTGGGGAGGTCGCTCAATGGGAACACACACTTGCCATCCAACTGCGAGAACCTGGATTTCCCGGAGTCCACATAAAGCCAGGGACAGTAGTGTCCACTTCTAATTCCAGAATTCCAACTGGGGAGGGTCAGAGACAGGTGAATCCTCGGAAGCTCAGAGCCTTGTAGCTTTGTGAACATAGCGGTGAAGAAGAGACCTTACCTCAATCAAGGGAGCAGGCAAGGACTGTCACAGCTGTCCTCTCCATCTCTCCATTCAGGTACCATGGTTTACATATGCTCATAATCACACAGTGGCCCCTCTCCAACCCCTCTACACACACACACACACACACACACACACACACACACACACACACACACGTGTATGCATGCACACATGATCGTGTGTGTGTGTGTGTATGAGAGGGAGAAAGAGAGAGCAAGCGAATTTCTCTTCTTTCTTTCTTTCTTTCTTTCTTTCTTTCTTTCTTTCTTTCTTTCTTTTTCCTTTCTTCTTTTTTTTGAGACAAGGTCTCACAGTATAGCCCTCAATGTTCTGGAACTTGCTTTGTAGACCAGACTGGTCTCAAACTCCCAGAGATCCACCTGCCTCTGCCTCCCCAGTTCTGGGATTAAAGGTGTGCACCACTATGCCTGGCTAACATCCAAAGATTTTTTTTTTTTGAAAAAAGAGAAAGAACTTTTCACAGACATAGGCGGTGAGAATATATCACTCCTCACATAACTGGATCAAAGAGGCTAAACGTCCCATGTTTATAATTAATTGGGATTTATGCCTTACTGGCTATATGTCACTGGGCACAAAATTTAATATTGCAAAATCTTAGTTTTTTTTTTTGTTGTTGTTGTTTTCCACAAGGTAAAGTCAATAAACCTGGTGTGGGACAATGGTCTGTATTCTGTCAATTATATTTTAAATAAACGCTGATTGGCCAGTAGCCAGACAGGAAGTATAGGCAAGACAACCAGACAGGAAGTAGAGGCGGGTCAATGAGAACAGGAGAATTCTGGGAAGAGGAAAGCTCTTTCTGCAGTTGTGACTGCCTCGCTGAATAAGGTACCCAGCCACGTGGCTAACACAGATAAGAATAATGGGCTAATATAAGTTATAAGAGTTAATAAGAAGCCTGAGCTAATGGGCCAATCAGTTTATAGTTAATGTAGACCTCTGTGTGATTTCTTTGGGACCTAGTGGTTGTGGGAACTGGGCAGGACAGAAAACTCAGTTAACATAAACCTACTTTGGAATTTTTATGAAGAAAATATGTTTAAAAGTGTTCAGTGTTATACCTGGATATAACAAGTACTCAATAAATGTAATAATTGCCATCTTTTTGTAGTACAAAATAAAATATCGCTGGCTTTGTCCTCAAACACCAATAGTGGCTGCCTTGAGTTTGGGATTGTAGATGATTTGGTTTTGACAGTGGACAAGCATTTCCACACCAAACCAAATAGAAGTTAGTGTATTAAACAAAGAATTATGCCAACCTTGCTGTGCTTCACTTGGGTTGGGTCAAGTAGAACAATCAGAAAGGTCTGATGATCCCACCAGTTCCACTTAATCTTTTGACTTGGCTTTTTCTAAACCAAAGGTAAGAGGCAGAGCTCTGAGGATATGTGTGAGAGAGGCGAGAGCAAAGGATGCTTTTGCTATAGAATGAAAGGGGTGAGGATGCTGAAGTGGGGTGCTTCTGGGGCTGGATTTCCTCTGGACAACTTGGATGGAGTCTAACTCTAGACTTCCCCATATGCCGGAGAAAAGAAACCACCAAGTGGTTCTGCTTTGGTTCTGGCATCAAAAGGTGTTGAGAAGAGGCCAAATGTAGAGGTGGCTTCTTGAGGACACTTGGGTTCTGTTGTATGGATGGCAGCTGCAAGTTCTGTGTTGTCTAGCTGGAAGAGAACAAGCCCATGTGATTTAAGATTTTCTAGTTGGAGGCTGCAGCTGAGGTTCAGTTGGAAGGGTGTTTGCTTGGCATATGCAAACCCTGGGTTTGGTCAATAGCATAAGCTGGGCATGGTGCCATGCCCATTATTCCTGTAATCCCGGTACTCAGGAGTAGAGGTCAAGAGGATCAGCAGTTCAACTACATAGGGAGTTTGAGGCCAGCCTGGGCTACATAAAACCTTGTCTCCAAAAATAAAAAAGAATAAAAATTAAAATGAGGAAAACATAATAAAGTGTTTTAGTTGGCACACTTAAGGAGTGGGAAAAGCAGGTGCAATTAATTTTCATAACTGACTTTATAATTCCCCATAATGTTGACATTTCTCCCATGTTAAGATATTCATTTGTAGCATTTATTGATCATCTGTTATGCCTATATTGGTTACTTTAAGTTTTTCTGTATAATGTTCAATGATAGTGTCATCATCAAGTAAATGCATGAATGTTAATAATGAGATGACATACATTATTCTTTTCTTTATTTCTTACATTTATTTTTCATCACCAAGGGTACATTATGTTGTAAGGCATCTCCATGTGGGCTGGCCACCTCCCCTGTGCCCAGTGGTCACCTGTGGCTGGTCTAGCAAGTCTACAATCTCCAGGCAGAGAGATTCTGCCAGGGACAGCCTAGCCACCTCTCTTCCTCCTGTCTTATCAGCGTCCCCTTGGAGGGCCTCACTTTGGCCTGGTCATTTCCTGCCAGGGTCAGTCCCTGATGCTGCCAGTCCTTCCCAGAAAAGGAGTGGTTTCCAGAAAAGACAGAACCTGTTGAGAAATGCAGAGAGACAGGCAGTGAGCCATTTGGAGGGCACTCTGTTGTCACCCTCCAGGAACCTGTGTGGAGGTCAGGATAGCCAGTGATGGGTAGGGCTGGCCCGAGACACTCTCAAGGTTAATGGAAGCCTGGGTATGATAGGCAGGGAAGGGGTTGTGATTTGGCTTCTTCCTAGGAGGATGACCTTCAAAAGCTGGAGTACCCTGCCTTCAGGGCTTCGTCCTTCCCAATTCTCCCCTTTAGGCCTCTCCTCCATTCTCCTTCCCCCCCTCACGGAACCCTGTGCTCCTCTTCTCTCAACCAAGGGGAATTCAAGATAAGCAAACATGCTTACCTTGCCGCAGGAGCCTCACTTAGTACATTTGTCAGCAACAGAGCTCGGCTGAAAAGTAACTAGTGACTCCATTTGTCACGGGGCCATGTGTATCTGTTTGGAAGATTTTCCCAATGAGGAACTGTCTAAAGAGTTCTAATGAGCCATGAGGGCTCTTGTTTGCTTTCAGGGTTTGCAGCAAATGGGGACATCTCTTCAAGGCATGTTTGCCTCTGGGGGTTCTGGGTTGCTCACTGTGAGGGGTGAGGGCAAAGGCCAGCCTCAGTCTCATTTTCAGGGTGCACATGGCCTTGGCTTGCCCAAGTCCTCCATTCATCTTCCATCCAGGGAGGCTCGCATTTGGGAATGTTTAGTTAAGATGAGATTTTTCTTTATGTTCATAGTGATTTGCATAATCTTTTGTTTGTGGCGCTGACAGAGTGCTCTCTAGGCAAGAGAGAAGGGCATGGTCAACCCAGATAAATAGAGGAGTGGTTTGGAAGTGGCTGTCTTCTCCAATACCCACCGCTTCTGGCCTTCCTGCTTGCTTTCTCTGCTCTACGGGATGGCGGGTCGGGGAAGTTCTTTCTGATTAATTGTCAGTGTTACTCCAGTACGAGAGAGAAAGAGAGAGAGAGAGAGAGAGAGAGAGAGAGAGAGAGGACGCTGTAATCCTGATGCTGGGATTACAGATATGCACCAATCATCGTGGGCCATGTCGTGCTTATCTCTGGGGTCTCTGGACCTCCTGATCCAGCTTGCAGAGGCAGGATGGCATGGAGGAAGAACTCCGGCTGACTTATTTGCTGAGCTGGACTTTTGAACCCTCTCTGTCTTCTTTCCCCATTGGTGCAAACAAACCAAACACATCATGGAAACAATAGCTCCTTCTCAAGAAGTTTAAGAATGAGGTAGAAGCTGTCACCGAGACCTTTCCATGGTGCAGCGTACAGGTTTGTATTTTCTTTTTCTTGTTTTTGGAGACAGGGTTTCTCTGTGTAGCCCTGGATATTTTATTTTTCTTATTTGTTTGTTGTCTATTTCTCTAATCCCGTGCCTTCTGGATCAGAGTATGTTGACTCAGGTTCATCCTGGCTCATCTCTTCACCATCTTCTATTTTGGTGTGTCTCCTGGGCAGCTAGACGCCACCATGGGCATATTTACCCTGTAAGAATTGGCAAATCAAGTCTACTTCATACAAAATATCAGTCATGAAATATCACCAGTGCTCCGCTGGACCTGATCTTCCCATTTAGCATGTTATTTGTTCCCATAGGAACTCTTCTGCATATGGGCATATACAGCCAGATAAAATGCAGGGTGTTCAACTAAAATTTAACATCAGATAAGCAATGGCTAATGTTAGAATATTAAGTACATCATCTGTGGGCTACAGAGGTGGCTCAGCAGCAATGCTTGCTGCTCAAGCATGAGGCCCTGAGTTGGGGTCTCTAGGAGGTGTGCAAAAAAACAAGTGTAGTGGCTTTTGCTTTTCATCTTAACACCAGCGAATGGGCTCGCTGGCCAGTTAGTCTAACTAACAGAGCAAGTTCACTGAGAGACCCTGCCTCAAAAAATAATGTGGAGGGTGATTGAGGAAGACACTTGCCATCAGTCTCTTGCCTCCACATGAATGCATACATGTGTACATGTGTACCCATAAGACATGTGTATACACACACACTATACGCTATGCATAATGTGGGTGTGTTTTAGTAAAATAAAGTTTCCTTCCTTATCTGTAATTGAATCTTACTAGGGCACCCTCCATTTTATTTATTAGCTCTCAGCAGTAACTATGGGAAATATAGTACTGGAAGATTGAGCTTCTGCCCCTGAGAGGCTGATGGTGCAGTAGAGAGAGCTCATGTTGCCTGACTTTTCCCCAGGGAGTTTGTTTCCGAATCTTTGGTCTGTCAGTGCCCTGACATTTGGTCTGTCAGATTCCATTCAAGCTCAGCTGGGTGACGGGTGAACTTATTGGGGCTACTGACAAGCGCACAGGTGTCTGGGGCAGGTGCATTTCTGGGAACCTCACTTCCGCTTGGGCAACAGCTCACCCAGGCGCCATGGCTCGAGCCCCTGCCCGGCTCTGTCAGAAGAAGCTCCTCGGCCCAGTTCTTGCCTCTGTCATCTCATCTGGGGCCTGGTGAGGAGCCTCCTAACTTGCTTGTGGCTTTCTCAGCTTCCTCCTCCCCTCCATCAGGGATGTTTCGGGCAGTTAACCACACAGTGGCTGACTTGAAGACATTAAAATCGGAAGGCTCACTGAGACTTTCCACACACGACCTTCACCTTCATTGTGGCCATAGCTGTGGTTTGAGTAAATGTGGGGCCTAGCACGACTGTGTTGGGAGGGAATAGGCCCTGGTGGATCTGCTTCCTTGAATACATTCACAGCACTGTGAGGGGTGGCTGTGGCGAGAACAGACTTGGTAGTTAATTTGTTCTGCTCGGAGCCCTTACCCTCTCTTGCCCTTCTGACTTCCACAATGGAATGAAGGCACAAAGAAGGACCCTGCCCCTTGCCCGATCCCTGCCTGTGCTCTTGGGTTTGATTACCTCCTGAACCATGAGCCAAGCAAATCTCTGTTATTTATGGATTACCCAGCCTTGGATGCTCTGTCAGCAGAAAAAGCACTAGGGTGGCCGTGCTGTCTTTATTCCACGTCTCAGTGTCTACAGGGTTGCCACTGTACAAGGCATGAGCCTAGGTTCCAGGGACTGAGCAGAAGATGAAACAGTCTCTCTTCTCCCTGTGAGATCACATATACAATTTTAAGGAAGTTACAGCCATAGGGAGTCAGGTGGTGGTAGGCACAATGGGCAAAACAAAGCAAGGAAGGGGCCTTGCAGAAGGTGGGACAGCTTTTGTCAGGAAAGTTCCAGCTAGAGGCAGTGCTGTGCAAAGGCTCTCGTGCTGGTCACCCTCTCATGCGGTGCTAAGTGTGCCCTTGTGTGACCTCAGTTAATCCTGCAGAGGCCCTTGTGGTGGACATGGATACGGCTCCTTTCCCTTCTGTAGGTGAAGAGACTAAAGGGGTAGAAGGTTCTGTTTCTCAGTCACACACCCAGCTACTCACATGAGGTTTGGTATTTCACACAACGTTGGCACCACTTTCTTTCTTTCTCACCGAGAAGTGGCTTGAAAGTAGGAACATCTTGGTTCTCCCAGATCTCATCCTGTCTCAGCTCTGGAAAGTCCCTCATAAACCTTATTGGGTCCTGGGTGTGGTGACCTCAACACAGGCCTTCTGTGTTGTGAGTG
Source organism: Ondatra zibethicus (assembly GCA_004026605.1). Lineage (NCBI taxonomy): Eukaryota > Metazoa > Chordata > Mammalia > Rodentia > Cricetidae > Ondatra > Ondatra zibethicus. The sequence goes on from PVIU01005150.1 coordinate 103,713, forward strand.
ACAGAGTGGCCTTTCCCCATGCGTCAAGTTGGTGTCCAAGCTTGGGGGTCTGTTCTCCCATGAGGATGAGGGCGGGGTGGCTTAGCCTCAAGGTCCCCAGGCACTGACCTTGTACCTAAAAAGAATTCATTGTTTTCAAACACAGCTTCCTATTCCTGCCAGATAACCAGCCCATTAATGCATCCAGGTTGTAAAATGTTGGCAGGGCTTCTGGTTTTAGCAGCAAGCTTTTGTCTGCAGGCTGGCGGTTCTTCTCCATTCACTGGGCCTGGCTCTCCTTTCAGGGCTGGGCATTGGCCTCTGGGTACCCGGCCACACACTCAGGCCAGTTCAGCCTCCCAGTGTTGATAGCATTGTTATTATTAGACATGGCCTGTGGAATGCCAAAACTCATTCCCCAGCCTCAGCTCTGCTGGTGACATGAGGTCCAGCCCGTGTATCACAGAGGCCATGGGTCCGTGACCTCTAAGGTCTCTGAGAGTCGTCCAACCAGATCACCTGCTGGGTGTATAGTCCCACCTCCCTCCCACGGCTGGGGACTCGCCATCAGCTGGAGATGGCGACCCCCACACCTTAGTTCTGCCCACTCTTTAAGGTTCTCCAGGGACTGAACCCAGAGCTCTGACTGCAGACACCCTCAGGCTTGTTCTGTCTTCCCAAGGCACTTTAGGATGTGTGTAGGTTTTTACATGAAATAAATGTCCTTAGTATTTTTTTTTAAATGAGTCTTATCCAGCCAGATGGTAAGCAGGGCCTTTGCATGCCCAAATTGCCTCTTGGGGTGCTGAATAATGCCAGAAGCAGGTGGTCCTTTGGGGCAGGAGAATATCTGTTTTCCCTCACTAGTATAAAATGTCTGCAGTCAAGGGCATAGCGTACACTGACCTGAAGTGTGCAGCTCATTGAGCCCTTATGCATATACAGTTACAAACATCTGTGGATACCCATGTGTGTATGTACGTGTCCAAGTTTCTGTGTGTACTTGTATATAGGTGTGCCCATATATGAATCTATACACACATTTATATATATGCATACTTATATGTACACTTGTGTATATGTATGCATCTTATGTCTGTGTACACTTATGTATATGTGTGCATATTTGTTGGCTTGTGTGTATACTTACATGCATGTGTACAATGGCACACGTACATAAGTCACCCACCAGCCTCCAGGTAAACTCCTTGAAATTACCTCCATTTTACTTGGCTTGCACATACTTCTGCCATGCTTCCCTCCCACAAGGCCAAGCGGGAAAGCGCATCTCTCCAGGAGATTGTGTTGTGAAAGCCACAGAGGGCGATGCTCCGTTGTTGCACTGAGGTCTATTCTCGGTCCCTAATAAGTTAAGTGCCTCGGCCTGGGGTTGTCTTCAGCCTTGCTGCTCTGTGCTGGGTTTCAACGCAGTGGAAACTAAGTTAAGGGCAGTGCTGTTCTGTATATCAGGATGCCCACTGAGCCAAGGAGACCCATTTATTTTTAATTGAATTAAATTGCTCACCAAATGAAAGTAGCATACTTTCATTAATATTTAATTACATACAGTGTTAAACAATGATCACAAAGAAAACTTCGCAGCTTTTTCTGTCCCTGTTTTATTTTTTTATTACTTTGTTGAACGAGACACTCTGATTAGCTGTTTTATGTTTGGAATTTTAAGGGCTCTGCCCTGACCCACTTGAGAAGTGCTTGATTGGCAGGCCTCAGCTGGGGGAGGAGGTGTGTTGGCTGTGACACTGGCCACGGCAGTGTGTGTGTGTGTGTGTGTGTGTGTGTGTGTGTGTGTGTGTGTGCGCGCGCGCGCTTTTGTCTGTGTGTATGCCTGTCTGTTTGTGTGTGTGTGTGCTTTGATCTCTGTGTGTGTGTGTGTGTGTGTCTGTCTGTATGTGTCTGTGTATGTGTCTCTGTGTGTGTGTCTGTGTTTGTGTCTGTGTACATATATATATAGATAAAGCATTTCAGTTCCTTGGCTAAGGAGAAATCTTGGTGGAGGTGATCAGGCCCTCTGGACATGCTGAGGCCAGCCAGCAAACTGCTATGGTAGGGGTCTTCCCAAGGAAAGTCTTCCATTTGCACGACAGTGTCCACATTCTATCAGATAGTCTGCATGCTGTAGAGCCATGGCTCTCAAATCTGAAGGTTATCTAAGAATCCCTGAGGAGACAGTTAGAACACAGGTTCCCTGGTCATGTGGTCAGGAGCTCGGTTCATCTGAGTTTCCCACCCGTGTCCAGGGTGTTGCCTGATGGAAGGCCACACTCTGAGAGATAGCTTTATGAAGGCCTACAACAGGACTGAAGAGACCAACTGGAATGACTGACTATGTGTGTCCACCCTGCCACTGTGGGTCACACACTACTGAGGAAAGCTATGGATATGCCCAACACAAAATTGGAAACTTACTCCAAACACTATGAAACTTTTTTTTATAAGTTTTGGTATCTTGATGACACAATTCTCAAGGTAAGCTTTGTGGACAGCAATGTGTGTCACAATGACAAATGGCTGGACATGCCTGAATTAGTTCCTTCTAGCAGGGGACTGTTTCCCAAACCAGCCCCGGGAGATGGAGCACAGGGAGGCCCGGCTGCTGTGATGTGCACAGCCATGGGCTCCTGGCTTCCTTCCTCCTGCCCCTCCAGGTTAGACTCACAGAACTCAAAGCCTGTGGAGGCACAGTGTAAAAGCTCATTATTAGTAAACCTCCGATAGAAGTTTGGACTAGGGAGGTAAATTTGTATGTGTGTGTGTGTGTGGTGTGTATCTGTGTGTGCGGGTTCACACATGTGTCATTACGTGTATGTGCAGATGCTCATGGACATGCGTGTACAGGCATGCGGAGCCCAGAGGTTGGTTCACGTTGGGTGTCTTCCTCAGTCACTCTCATCCCACTGAACCTGGAGTTCTGGGATTCTTCTAGACAGCTTGCGCTGGGGATCCTGTCTCTGCCTTTGAAGTGCTTAGCCAGGCCCTCCTGATGTTTACATGGGTGCTGGGGGCTTGAACTCTGGGTCCTCATGCTTCCTCTATAAGCTCTTTACCTGCTGAACCATCTTCACAGTCTCTAGTTACATAGCTTTTTGCGGTAGCGTAACAGTTGCCTATGCCGTGTCTAAAGATAGAATAACTTTCCAGAGAAGCATGTGGAACCCACGGCCCTAAGAGCAGGGAAAGCAGCCACTGGCTCTTGGTTTGCTCATTTTTTATTCAACAAAAACTTGAATACCATGATGCAACCGACACGTGTAGAGGGCTGCAGGTGCCCTGCAGTGGTGGACGGGATACACCATAAATTCCCTCTCAGAGTTTGTGTTCTAGTGGTGGGGCGGAGATGCGAGATAGGAATCCAGCATACAAAGGCTGTAAAGGATGGACAGGAGCCACGCTCAGGAAGTCCCAGGAAAAGTGATACTTGAACGGGGACCTGAGTAGTAAGAGAGAAAGCCCACGGGAAGAGTCGGGGGAGGGATCTCCTGCAGAGGTGCACGGGCACAGATGAATAGAGAGAAGGCTGTGCTGTGTAGCACAAGGGAATGGTGAGCAGCATGGGCAGAAAGCCTGCGATGGCTGCACTGTCACAGGGCCAGTGTGACTCTGGTCATTGAGCTCGAGCGTCAAAGTGGAATCTGTGCCTGCCTTGACTAATAGACATCAGAAGTGATGCTATGCCAACTCTGGGTATGGCCTGTGACTGGCCTCACAATCATTGTCTCTCACTTCTTGGAAAACTCACAATTGGTATTCTGTCAGCTACCATGTTGTCAGGAGCCCAAACCCCATGGGCAATGCCACTGACACCGTTAGTCAGACCTCCATCCCCACTCAGCATCAAACAGTGGTCAGGAGGGGATATAGCTGGCCCTGGACCACAGCACCAGACCATGAGATCTAGGAGAAAGGACTGAGTCCAATCAGCTCTCAGAAGCAGGACAAAGAATAGCAGATTACTGCTTTAAGCCACGGCAATTTGCGGTAGATGCTTACCCAAAATGGACCTTGTGGCCATGAACAATGAGGTGCCTGACATAACAGTGCTAGATGAACGTCCCATACTCTTTCTCTTTTGCTCGGAATGTCATACACCTCTTTGTGGAACTTTCTAAGCCAGTGAGATGCTAAGGGGAGCTAAAGACAACTCTTCTTCATTGTGTAAATGTCTCCCACTTCAGGCTGATAACTTCTTGCTCTAAGAAACTGAATGATTTTGATATTTTAAAATGTCTCATTCCTCTAAGACAGTAAGAATTAAAGAAAAAAAAAGATTTAAGTTTAGGAAATCACCCTGAAAGTTCTTGTTTTGCTTTTCTTAGGTATAGATATCAATTGGTGCACTGTGGGAAAGCCCTGGGCTTTGGATTTGGGGGAAGAAGTGGACTCTTCCAGCACTTCTTGCTGTATTGTTAGGTTAAACAAACCTGAGCCCTTGGGACTAGTTTCCTTGGCTATAAGCTGGGAGGGCGATACTGAGTCTCAGTGGAGAGAGGACAGCGAGTTCTGCAAAGTGCTTGGTGCACAGTGGATGTTTGAGGGAGCTTCTAGCACTGAGACCCCTCCCCCTTTCCTCTCTGCCTGGCTCTTTCCTCTTCCCTCCCCTTTCCACCCCCAGGAGAGGACTTTTGAGCATAAGATAAAGGCAGGAGATAGACGAGAAAGCTGCAAACAGAGCCTGGAGTCGGACAAGCATGACTCTGGGCTTAGTCACAGGCTGGGAGAGACTAAAGGTCCTCCTCCGGAGTCCTTGGTGGCTGATGTTTCTCCCTCTCCTGGGTGATTCATGATCTTGGGGCCATTTCAGGTTATTGTTAATTGGCCTTTTAGTGTGCAAAGCACATTCACATACCTTGTAGCCTTTGATTGTCCCAATAACCACAAGACAATAGTTTCTTCATTCTACAGATGAGCCAAATGGGCCTCACTGTGGGTAAGAATTGAGCCCACAAACCCAGAGGCAAGAGCGAGTCTGAATGTGAACCCAGAGACTGTTTCTCTGATAACACACATCTACTGTTCTTTCAGTGGCTCCTGAAAGCCGTGGCAAAATTGAAAACACAATAGCTCACTCACCAAGAGATGCCTGCTAACATGGACTTTCAAAAAAGGGATTGCCGGGAATAGGCAAACAGGTAAAATCCGTAGCCCCGCTTTGGCAATTACAGCCATTTAGGAGAAAGCCTTCCCAGCCTCCTCTGCCCTTTTGCTTTCCGATGCCAGTGGCTCAGTTCAGCTGGCATTTGTACTGCAATCCTGGGGCTGGTTTGTGTCACTTGATGAGTGTCCTTGTTTCTCTTCATTTCTCTTAAGATTTCAAGGTCCATCCTCGAAGTAACCCTCTTGTGTAAGAGTCTCCCTCCTCGTCGGACTTATCTGGAAAATCCCCAACGCTGGGTAAATTTAACTTTGGGTCTGTCTGTCATGTGTCAGCCCTCACCCTCCTGACTGAGCAAGGCTGGAGAAGACGATGCGGCTGTGGTGAGAGACAGGCCTCCGTGAGATTCACATGGTGAGCCTTGAGTTTCTGCTCAGCCCCAGCCGCTCACCCCAGATTTCCGAGACCACCCGCCTCCCATACCATCTTCACAGTTATTGTACATCTCTCTCCTTAGAGAGTCAGCATTGCCCCTCCCATACACACCCAGGAGGGACCCCCCCATAACCTTTGCAACCCATCTCTCTCATCTCTTCCTTGTACTGTAAGCTCTGCCTTTGATGGACAGGTTTCTAGATAAGAAAAACCCCTTCACTTTTGCTACTAGATACTAGAAGCAGCCTTGAGTCGGCTGCTCAAGGCTACCACTCCAGCCATCCCCAGCTGGATCCATTTTTCCCTTACTCATGGGCCATTCCTATTAGCAGACAGCATCCCCCATCTTAAAACAATGCTTGCTGTGAGCCCTTAGTGCCCTTTGACTTCTCGATTTCTCTTCTTTATTGCAGAACTCAAGAGCTGGGAATAATTCAGCATCAAAATTCCTCTTCAACCCTCAGCTTCCTGATCCACTAACCGGAGAAGTACATATACCCAGGCTGTTAGGAACATGTGTGTCCCTAATGCCATGATCACAGTCTTCATACTTCTTGTCTCTCAGAGTCATTCAGCCATGTAGGAAGTGCCTCCTCTTTGAAGCCTTGCCTTTGTGGGACTCTTAGGAGGCCATGTTTCTTGCTTTCCTCCTTATTCTCCATTGCTGGCGTCTGTTTCTCTGTGGGCTCCACTGTTCCGTGGCTGTTTGCTCCAGACTGAAATATTCCCTTCTGGAGGGAGGCTTATTACACCCAGCAAGATCACAAACTTCCAAGTCTTGGAAGATAGAGAAAGTCCCAAGATGCGCAAGGCCACTACCCGAGACAGCATGAATGAGCAGCAAGCAATTGCCAGAGAACAGGAGACTTTCGGGAAGTCTTCTGAAAGTCAAGTGAGGAGCCCCAGGGACGAGGCTTGGTGAGTGTCCACTCACACTGGGGTGGGCTTTCCAGTGAGTGCTGCCGCTGAGTCAGCTGTGCTCCACTGAGGAGCCCCGGTTGTCTCATCGAGCTAGCCTTGTGTGGGGTCAGCTCTCCCGCAAGTTGTTGGAGTCCCGTCTGGGATGAAGGGTGTTCTCACCCCACCCAAGAAAAGTCACATAGATCTGTAGACACCAGAGAGCTCCACGTCTCCATTTTCAGGCCGCCTCTCTATGTTCACAGCTATTAACTGCCTGTCTTGTGCTGAATTGCGTTCCCCTAAAATTCACGTTGAAATGAGAACCTTTATGAGGGCTGTTTTTGGAGGTGCATCCTTTAGAGAAAGTGAAGCCAAGGTAGTTAGGGGGACCATGATCCAGTCTGAGTGATGGCCTTTATAAACAGACACTGGGGGTACATGTGCACAGACAAATGACCACGCTGAGGACACAGAGAAGAGGTGGCCACTTGCAAGCACAAAGAGAAGCCAAACCTGCTAAACCTCAGAGCGTGGCTGGCTTGTTTCCTGAACTACAGGCGATACGTTTCTGTGCGCGCCACGTAGGCCGCAGCATTTTACTACTGTGTCACAAGCAAAGAAACAACTTCCATGTTTTTATCTTTAGCCCAGGATGCTCCCCAAGCTCCTGACATCACTGCTGACACCAAGTCAAGCTGAAGTCCCTGAAATCCACTTCTCTAGCAGTCTGCTGTGTCTTAGCTAAATGACGGCACAGACTTCTTGTCCAGGTCCAAACCTTTGGCGTTACCTTGGATGCCACCCCTCCCTTTTTCTATTCCCTATTAAATTCATAAACAAATATATCCACTTTTACGTTAACATTGTGTCCAAAATATGGCATTTTGTGCTACCACGGCACCCCAGCTGAGCCGGAATCCCGTGTTTTGTTGGCTGGAAGGGCTCATGGCCTGTTAAGTGTTCTTCATTGTGGCTCACTGCCTTCTCCATCTGTCTAGAACTTGCAGATGAAACAATTCTGGGGATATGGTTTGGGTGACAGCTCTCTTCTGCTCACCCATCTCCCCTCATTCCTGTCTCATGCAGAGCAAAACCCTCTCCTGGCTGTGCCTCACCTCCAACATCATGGGCCATTACCACTCTAGCTCAACATTTGGCTGTGGCCCACTTTCAATGCCTGATGTTCTAATGCAGATCCTGGTGGCCTTGGCTTCCTAGGCCTGGCCCACCTCTGTCTCTGTTTAATGGTTTCTTCCCAAGGGTCTCTTCCTCTACCCTTCTACTTTTGCCTGGCATTTGTGACTTGTTTTCTCTAATTTACTTTTTTCATACATTTCATTTTCTCTCTGCTGTATTTCTTTATGTTGCCATTATTCAGCCTTCTGTTCTCCCAAGGTTAGCTTCCCAGAGACACAGGTTGAGTAAGTGGGACGTGAATGCATCTTGGTTTTGTTTCCTGCATTTGTTTTAGTGCCTAAGAAAAAAATGCACACTAGATAGATAAGGTTAGTTCATTGGGTGACAAGTCTGTGAGCCAGTCTTGAAGGCTAGTCTCAGGGGTTGACATTACGTGGGACAGTAATGTATCCGATGAAGCTGTGGGCAGGCGTAGGAAAATGGTCTGAATTAAAATGGTAATAGCTGCTATCTTTCTGACTTTTAGCCATTTAAGAGTTTACTTGGAGAATGTCTCGTCATCTTTCTAGACCCACCCAGCACACGGGCTTTAGCCACGTTCAGCCTCCTGAGTCCCAAGTTGTAATCAACCTTCATATCTCTCAGGAACTCCTCCTCTGGCCACCAATTTGTTTCTGTTTCTAGCACACTGATTACCACCCGGTTGAAAGAATCTGTCCTTACACTAGTCTCTGGGGTCCTTATGACCAGGACTGTGGTGTCTGGCTTCTGTCACCTCAGCCAGCATTGCTCCGTGTGCAGGTGACTAGCAAGCATTTGATTTCTTTGGCCTGAAAGTGGGAACAACAGATTCTTTTAAGGAGTAAATACAGAAAGAACCAACTGCCAAGCAAACCTCAACCCCAGCTTCCAAAGGCCTCATGGGTTTACTGCCTGTGGCACGTGCACTCTGAGGTCTTTGAGGAACTGGAGAGATGAGAAGCGGCAGCAGACCGCATCTGAGCAAGCGTTCTGCCAACATGAAAAGCAACAAAAGTTTAGGTTGGGGAAACTGTAGAGCCGTAGGCTTGACAATGCTGCGCTGTTCTTAAGAAGTTCCTAAGAAAGAGCCAGGTGTGTTCACAAAGAGGAAGGCCCTGGAAACAATCCCAGGGCTGTCTTTGAAATGGGTGTGGCTGCCGACATCCTGGATAAGAAGGCTCATTATTTGAGACTTGAAAATGTGAAGCTCAGAAGGAGGGAAGGACAATGACTTGGTAGGAGGTGCAGAGATGGGACCATAGGTCATCAGGGGCTCATTGAACTGGGAAGTTCAATGAGCTTGTGGGTTTCATGTCCTCGTTCATAAACAGTTTTAACAGTTGCCTTTAAATAAGGATGCTGTAAGGATGGAAATGAAATAATATAGGTAGGGTTTATCATAGGAGTGTGTGTGAGTGAGTGTATGTGAATGTATGAGTGTGTGCATATGAGTATGTAACCGTGGGTAGGTGCATGTGTGTGTAAATGTGAATGTGTGTATTTGTGTGCACGGGAGTGTGTGCACAGATGTGGGAGAATGTGTAGGTGTGCGTGTGTTTGAGTGTATGTGAGTTGTGGCTGTTTGTGAGAGTGTGTGAGGATACTGTACAAATGTGTGTGCATGTGCGTGCATGTGAGTGTCCTTACTCACATGTGTATGTGTAAATGTGTGTGAGTGGTCTGGATGAGTGTGTGTGTGTGTGTGTGTGTATGGTAAAATGTGAGTGTGTGTGTGTGAGTGAGAGTGTGTGATAAAGTGTGAGAGTGTGTGTGTGTCTGAATGTGTGAGTATAAGTGTGTATATGCTCATTTGCATGCCACAGGTTAAGGGTAAGTTTAATTCAGCCTTTTCCTATTTACTTGATGCTAGCAGCAGACAGAGACTGTTCTGAGGGAGTTTATGTGAAAGAGAAGCAAGAACAGCTGTGTTCTGCAGCAGAAAGCAGAGCCTCGTGTTTGCAGAGAAAGAACAAATTTGACCCAATTCTTATAAAAAAATTTATTTATTTATTTTATATCCTGGCTGCAGTTTTCCCTTCCTCCTCTCTTCCCAATCCTCCCTCCACGCCCTCTCTATTCCCACTCCCAATCCACCCCTCCTCCATTTCTGTTTAAGAAATGGCAGGTCTCCCATGGATATCAACAAAACATGGCATATCAATTTAAGACTAAGCATCTCCTCATGGTGTAAGTCTGGGCAAGGCAACCCAGTATGAGGTGTAAGGTCCCAAGAGCTAGTAAAAGAATCTGAGACATCCTTGATCCCACTGTTAGGAGTCCCACAATAGGACTGATTTACACAACTGTAGCACATATGCAGAGTGCTTGCGTCAGTCCCATGCAGGCTCCCTGGTTGTTGGTTCAGTCTCTGTGAGTCCTATGAGTCCAGGTTAGTTGATTCTGTGAGTTCTCTTGTGCCCTTGACCCCTCTTGATCCTCCAGTCCTTTCTCCCCCTTTTCTGCAGGATTCCTCACACTCTGCCTAATGTTAGGCTGTGAGTCTGTATCTGTTCCCATCAGTTGCTGGATGGCACTGATGACAACTGGGCTAGGTACCAATCTGGTCACAGGAAATGGCCAGTTAAGACTACATCCACTATTGCTTTCTTGATCCAACCTAGAAGCACATGTCTGAGACCAGGAGAGATGTTAGATGTGTAATTGGGAAAAAACTGGGGGAAATATTAGCATTTTGGTCCATTTGTGTGACTGTAAGAAAACACCAAGCATTGAATGACTTGTGAAGAACAGTGTCTCTGGTTCTTGAGGTTGGAAGTCCAAGAGCAAAGTTAGAATACATCTTTCTGTCTAGTAAGAGTTCTTCTCTGCTTCCAAGATGGTGCCTTGCCCCACCTTCCAGGAAGGGGCACAGTGCTCTTGAATGGTGGAGGGTAAATAAAAGGGTAAAATAGCAAGTGCTGGGTGAAGCTTTCCAAACCAAAGCACAAGGGCTGAAGATTGCTCACCGGGAAAGGTGGGTGGGTCCCCTCTGGAAGTCTTGCCTCTTCCTCCTAGCTCACTGTTCTAGCGGTGACATCCCATGAGGGACTCTTACTGCGGCAAAAAGAAGTCTCTGTGGTGAGGGGCGAGAGTTACACTTATCCAGTTTGTTGTTTACATCTAAGAACAGCAGAGGACATTTATTGGGCCCTTACTATACAACAAGTGCATAGGACTTAGACATAGCATAGGTGAGAAAAAGCTAGAGGTCTTATGTGCATGGTACTCAACAGCAAAAAATGCAACACCCACAAAAGACGTGTTCTTTTAGAACCACAAACAGTATCTCACATTTTAACACAGTGCTCCGTGCTTATTGTATTGACCAGGTGATATGTCTAAGATTTTATTTGTTATTAGTGTTTGTGTGTGTGTGTGTGTGTGTGTGTGTGTGTGTGTGTGTGTGTGTGTGTGGTATATGTGAGCAGAATAGTCAGGAGACAATTCCATGGAGTCGACTCTTTCTTTAGACTCTCACATGGGTTTTAGGGATCAAACTCAGGCCATCAGGCAGCAAGGGTCTTTGCCCGTGGACCAATCCTGCTGGCTCTGGATGCTGTGTTTTAAGGGTGAAATGAATGAAGAGCGGGGTGTTCAGACAGACTAGAAAAAGTCATAAACCCAAGTTCACTGAGGTGCCGTGCAAGGCACAGGATATTCTTGTCTAGGAAAGAAAGAAAAGACTTGGTGTGAAGATGTTGAGCTGTCTTCAAATACAGAATCTGCCTGTAAAAGTTCGATACAGTTTGTCCTTCCCCCACAGGCTCCCGTGGGAACATGTGGTCCCCAGCTGGTGGCAATGCTTTTGAATGCTGTGGAACCCTTAGGAGTCAGAGCCTTGCTAGTCAAAGTAGCTCACTCAGGTTTGAGATCCCGGCCCACTTCCTGTCTGAGTCCTACTTCCCAGTCACTGATGGTGCATAACCAGCTACCTCACCCTCACAGTCTGGCTGCTATCCCTTCCCCCTCCATCATGGACTGTCTCCCCTTGAACTACAACCAAAACCCGTCCTTTCTATCCTAAGTTGCTTCTTGTCAGGTGTGTGGTCATGGCAACATGAGCAACAACTAATATAGAGAGTAGGGTTCCAGTTGCCCATAGCCACGCCCTGGTCTTCCATGAATGCTGGATCTAAACTGAATCTTCATGCCTCCGCAGCAAGCACTCTTCCCATGGGGCAGTGAGACGTGGGAAGAGGGATGAGCAGGAATTCAGATGCCAGTGCTTCCTTCGGGTGAAGGGAGACAGCGCCGGCTGTTGATGGGTTGGGAGGTGATAGTGATGCTGGGAGAATGTGCGCGACCAGACGGAATTAGCAGGGATGGCAGGGAGTTTTAGGGCAGATATCCTAGAGGAAGTGGGAGGCCAGAAGCTAAGTGCAGCTTGGAGGCTATAAATAGGATCGTTAGGTGAGCTGCGATAGCAGGAGCCGTGGAATGGAAGCGTCTAGAAAGATCAGCGTACGAGACTGCAAACTGAGAGATGATAGGAAACAAAGACAACTAAGGAGAAAGAAGTGACCGTGCTGGGGGAGAGCCAAGAAGAGCCAGAAAGTTCATGAGAAGAGCGAGATGGAAGGGAGGACTGTTGTGAGAAACCCAACAGGACGAATGTTGAAGGGCAAATAGATTTGTGAAATCAAAGGAGACAGATTTGTGTGTTAAATAGTTTACACTGTTTTAAAATCGGCATTTATTTTTATTTATGTGCATAATCTGTGTCTGTATGTAGATATGTGTAGGTGGATGCTGGTGCCCAGGGAGACCAGGGGTTGTCTGAGCCTCTGAAGTTAGAGTTCCAGGCCGTTGTGAGCCTTCTGGAGTTGGTGCTGGGAACCAAACGCAGGTCCCCTGAAAGAGCAGTTAACACTCTGAATCATGGAGCCAGCCCTCCAGCCCCCAGTATTTTACTTTTGTACATGTATTTATAGACTTCGTGAACACAATCAGATAATGGTTGTGCTACGAGAAGTGTAGGGCTGTAGAAAGTCCTTACACTCTGGAGGGCAGTGTTAAGGAATGTATAGTCTGAACAGTAAGGCAAGGTCTGGCCACATATGGATGCACAGACTGACAATGATGGTGTTTGCCGAGTGTGAGGTGATTCCTAGTTCTTGAGTGTGGGTTTTTAAATGAAAAGTTGGTGAAAAATAAATGTGAATTCGACAAGATAATCTGGCTCTTTTCTCCTTAGAGTTCAATATAACATGACGTTCCGGGGAGACGGAGTGGGAAGATGTCAGTCACAGGGCTGTCATACGCTCAGAAAGGCTTAGGGCAGCAGAAGTTCTCAGCCAGTGCGTCATGACCCCTGGTGGAGGTGGAATGACTCTTGTATATCAGATATTTACATCATGATTCATAACAGTAGCAACATTACAGCTATGAAGTAGCAGCTAAATAATTTTATGATTGGGGGATGGCCACAGCATGAGGAACTGTGTAAGGGTCACAGCGTTAGGAACATTAAGAACGACTGCCATGGTGTTTAGTGCCTCTCCCTGACCACACCCAGTCTAACACTTACAAATCCAGTCTGAAACTGGCAACTTGGATATATCCTGTGGAGTCTGACTGCGGCGCTTTTCAGAAAATAGCCTGATCCTGATGACCAGGCCTGCGTGTCTTCCTGCACCCGGTGGGGATGTCTCCTTTGGACCTGGCTCATGGTTTCCCAGCTACTTTCAAGTTGCCGTACCCCTCTTCCCTTTCTGTTTATTTTCTCTCCCTTCTTTCCTCGTTGTCCTTCATTATGACCCAAGTCATGTGTATTTTCATGACCTAAGTCTTGTTTATTCTGGCTTCTTTAAAAAACACTTTGTGTGTGGAGAAGGGGGCATGTGTGTGGGCGTTTGCATGGGCACACATGTGGTGTGTCCATGTCCATGTATGTGTGGAGGCTGGAGGTTGATGTCAGGTGTCTTCTGTCACTCTGCATCTCGTTTACAATTGAGTGTCCTATGTGCTAGAGCATCCCATGTGAGAGTGTCCCATGTG